>JH720303.1:582573-816126 GCA_000231825.2 Tetrahymena elliotti 4EA | reverse complement strand
TTTTTAATATTAAATGAAATATTTAATCTCAGCAATTTATGAGACATAACTATGACTGATTATATAAAACAAAAATAACATGAATATTATTGTTTAATTGATACCTTAAAATTTAATAGAAAATTAAAAAAGTAAATAACAAAATAATAATTTTATCTTTTGAGAAAAATATTTAGAAAACAATACAAGAATGTTGTTTGTTTTTATATAAATATCTTTTTATGAATATTAATTAAATCAAATTTATTATTAAGTAGAATAAAACATTATAATATGTAAATTTTACACTTCTAAATAATTAAACGTTAATTAAAATTTAAGGAAATCAACAAATAAATAGTTATCAGATAAAATTTTATGACTATTCCTTTATTAAAAGTAGAAATTTAGAAGTTAAAATCAAAAACACTACTTAACAATATTCAGTCAAGAAACGAAGAAATAAAAATAATTTTTCTCAACAAAAATGCAATTCGCTTAAATAAACAAAAATCTTCTACCATAGTTTTTGCAAACTTAAGTTGATGAAGAGCATAGATATTAGTCTCCTAGAAGAATCGCATTGAGTCAAACTCCACCAACTTCCTTAACACCTAAAAGGGGGATTCAAATTTTAGGAGCAAATCCTATTTCTTTTGGTTAAACTACTTCTAAGTCAATAAAATCAAATATAATAAATGGAAGCCCTTTGACAAATTAGTATGAAAACACACTTACGAAAAGTGTTTAGATATTAAAGCCAATTTCCAATCCTATTCCAATTGTAAGAGAGACAATAGTCATGAATTAGTAAGGTCATGATGAGTAGAACTAAAAAATAATTAGCAACTTACTAAGTGAATTAGATTTATATAAAAACAAGTGCTCACACATGGTAATTATTCTTTTTCAATTACTTTATTTACTATTGTACATTTTATAAATCATTTCATCTCTACCCAATAGCTAAAATATATTTTAATTAATATTCAATAAAAATAGGAGCATCATTTATTTACAATTACAACAGAGCTATAAAACTTAAAATAAACATAATCTCAGATTGATCAATTATTGATTGATAATGATAGAGTTAATGATGCTTTGGAAGAGAAAATAAAAGAGGTTAATTTATGGAAATAAAAATATGAAATAGAAATAACTAGCAACTAAAAATAAGATTTTTTATTTTCAGATGACAGAATTTAATAACTATTCAAGCAGAAAGAAGATGAAATAGCTTCTCTAAGCCTCTAAGTTTTAAATTATGAATAAGAAATTTAATAATTATATGCAACTATATAGACAAAAGATGAAGTTATCAACACATTATCTTAGAATTTAAGTGATACAAAAAGGATTGAGGATGAAGTGGTTAAGAAGAGTAAGGTCATCTGGAAAAAGTAAATTCATTAGTCAATAATCCATATACATAAAGCTTGATACTACTTTCTTATTTTTTTACTAATCTTTTATTTAGGAAAGAAAATGAATTTGTTGATGAAATAAATGAGTAATAAATTTAACTTAATAATGCAGAAGAAGAAAGGGAGAAATGGAGGTTTAAATATCTAGAAGCAGAAAAGTAAAGAGGAGAACTTAGGGTGCAGTATGAGACTCTAAAATAAGAAATTGTATCAGTTAAATAAGAAAACGAGAGATATAGCTCAGCTCTAAAATAAAAGCAACAAGATTTTGAAAGACTTCAAGGAGCCTCTTTTACAATTTAATAATAATTAGATGAAAAAAATAATTTGATCAAAGAATATAAATACAAGTATGAAAATATTGAATAGAAGGCTAAAGATAGCGAAGAACTGAGAAGTAGGACTTACTAATAATAAAATTAAATTGATTAACTTAAAAAAAGTATTTTTATAGCTGAAGAGTAGCTCAAAGACTCATCCTTAGTATAGTCTGAAAATACTAAACTTTCTTAAGTAAAAGATTTTATATTATTAATTCTTACTACTTATTAAATAATTAAAAATTATTTAGAAACTGAGTTAACTTGAGAAATAAACATTAGAATAAACTAATGAGATTTCTCTACTCAATGAAAAAGTAGAATTTTACAAAGTGTTAGAACAGGAAAAAGATGAATTAACACAAAAAATAAATAATTTACAGAATCAATTTGAAAAATAAGTTGAGTAAATAAAATCTTTAGAAAGTGAAAACTAGCTCTTGTAAGAAGAAAATAAATCTATTTCTGAGCAGCTCAGGAGGACAAATGAAGAAAATAAAAAGCTTTAAGAAATTTAAAATGCAAGCATATCATGTAAAGACATTTCAAAGTTTTCTTAAAAATAATAAATTAACTTTTAAAAAAGAAATTGAAGATCTACAAAATAAAATCATGAATCTTTAACTTGAAATGGAAGTAGATAAAAGCGAAAAAAAGAATTTAAGGAATCAAATAATTCATCTTAATGAGAGAATGTCTTAAAAAGATAAGATTATAGATGAGATGAATAAACTTAATGAAAAAATTGTATTTAAATTTATTTTTTTAATTTATTTAAAATTATTTATAAAAATATTAAGGATTAAGAGATCTCAAGAAATGAAAGATTGGTACAAGAGATAGTTAGTTAAAATAAATTACTTGACTAGAAGAGTGTAGATTATGAATAGTTGAAATTGAAAAATTCAACTATGAAAGAACAAATCATTTTTAAAAATGAATAGGTATAATAACTAAAGAGCGATTCATTAATTTATCAAAAGGAAATAGAGAGATTAACCAACTCTCTTTCAATGAAGAATAACCAAATAGAAATTCTAAGTTTACAAATCTAGGAATTGTAGTTAAGGTCTTAAGAATTGTAAAGTGATTAATATGATAGAAATGATTAGATTGTTCTATTTACAAAGGAAATTGATAGATTGAATGGTTCCTTGTAAAAAAGAATTAAAGAAATAGAACTTCTCAGATAGAAATAAATATTTAGTAAAGGTTTAGACAGTATAGATTTTAAGATAAACTCTCCTAATTTATATAGTAGCTATGCTTATGAAGATGGGTCAGATTCTCCATGTGATAAGAAAGTCAGTGAAGTATAGTTTTAAGAAATCCATAGTGAAACTTTGATGGCAAATTTAAAATCTTAAAATGACATAATGCAGAAGCAACTTGGAATTTTTGAAAAAGAAATATAAAAGAAAGACTGTATGATAGATTAAAAGTAAAGAGAATATGATTTGATAAAATAAAAAATGCTTGAAATTAATGAGAGAATAGAAAATATGTATTCCTAAGAAGATTAAAATAAAGCATTAGAAATCCAAATATATTAATTAAGAAAAGAAAAATAGTAACTTCTCAATGAGTTAGAAAATGTTAAATACCAACTTACTGTATATTCAAATTTAGGATATAAAGTTTAAGATTTACAGTATTAGTTAATCCTATCTAGAATCCTATTAGAATCTCAGTCAAACCAATTAAAAAATCAGAGTAGATGATCAAGAAAAAAAATACTATACTCCTTATATAAAATCTCTTAATATTATAAAATTACTCAAATATAGCATATCAGATAAAAAAGTGGTTTATATTATTAATTTCAGAAATCTAAATAAAATTAAATTAAATATGTGAGTTAATTTTTTACTATTTATTTAACTTTTTTATTTATAAAATAATTTAAAAATAAATACTTTTTTAAAAACATAAAGAAATTGAAACACAAAATTAAATACCTTACTTAACTTTTTATTGATTTCAATGTTATCCAAAATTTTACTATTTTATTTTTTTTTGAAGCAAAATAATAATTGATATCAAAAAATAAAAATCAAAAAATAAATTAACCCAAATCACAATATATTTAATATTTTTCTTGTTAATTTCTTAAAACACAACTATTGATAAGTATAATTAATATATTTGATAAATATAGAAATAGTAAAATTTCCTATTGAACAAATAAAATAGAGTGATAGTTGATTGTTTATTATTTAGACATATTTATAATTGAAAAATATACAAAATTTATGTCATTCGAAGATATAGAAGCTATCATTGAATTAGTAGCCTGGAGAGATATTAAATTGACTAAAGATAATTTTTGTGTGCTTGAATAGAGGTCTAAAGATATATAAGCAATATTTGATATTTATAAGATTAAATCTAAAGTTAAGTAAAAGATTTATTGAATTACATATAAACAATAGATTATAAGTAAGTGAGTAAAATATTAATTTATAATTTGGAAAATTTTTATATTTTATTTTTTTTAATAAATTTATTGATTAATTTTTTATATTAAATATTCTTCATTTATTCCACTATTATTATTAAATCAAATGCTCTTTTCTCTTTGAAAGTAAAAAGGAAAAATTTCAAAGAAGCAAACTGCTTATTATAATTCAGAACATTTTTCAAGCATTTTATTCTTAAATAAATTAGATATCTTAAATGTTAATAATAGCTGGTTTTTGTTTCTTTTATTCTTCATTTTACTAGCTTTTTAGTTTTGGGATATACCATAAAGTTAAATATTTAGAAGATTTTAGGCATTAGCAATATAATTTTATATTTTGCCATATTCCCTTACTGAAAGGACTTCCAAGTTGCTCTGGCCACTCTTTTAAATAAGATATTTTATCCCATCTAGCATTCTCCCCTTTTTAATTTAAATAAAGAAAATTTAAAAATGTATTATTTATTATTTGCTATTAATACATGTGGTTAAGTTTTCTACTGCCAAATATGTGTGATATACCAACAGACTTCCTACCATCAATAAGAAGAAGCTAAGGAGAATGATATCAAAAGTCCACATTACAATATTTATTGATGAATTTTAAATGATAGATTTTATAACCTAAAAATAAAAAAAATTTTAATATTTTTAGTACAATTAATAGAATTTATTTTACGAATATTAATGCAATTGTGATCTCTGTAAATTATATACTGAGAAACCACCAGAAATTGCATCTGTTTTTCTCTCCAACACAATTTCCGATCCAGGGACAGTGATGGTCATATGTGGCTACACATCTATTACAGATTCTACAGTGCTTTGATCTTATCTTTTACTCAATATGGCATGTTAAGCAATGTCTCAATTCAACAAATTAAGCATCAGCATGGTCATGTAATTCACTCATTATATTAATTTCATGAATATTTTGATTATTTTAAGGAGCTTATTTATTTATATAGGAGTTCAAATCTTCGTTTAAACGAACTTGTAGTTTGGTATTATCATTTACAGGTGAAAATAATGAAAAATTATTACTTTATTACTCGTTTTTCTTGTTAAAGCTATATAATCTGTTACCATAAGAGTTTCTATTGTCTTAATTATTTAGAATTTTAGCATTAAAATCTATTGCCGTTTGAGGATAATCCTAATCAAAAAAAAAAATAGGTTGACAAATTTATTTATGTAATTAGAAAATAGATAAAGAAATGTATGGTCGAAAAAGAATATTACGATAACTGAATAATTTAATTTAGAATCATCTAGTTTGCTGCTTTATTGAATATCCGATGCTTTATTACTTAAGCTTGTAACAATATTGCCGCAATTATTTTCATTTGTGAATATTGAGTTAATCACATTATTTTAGGTTAAAACATTATTAAAATTAGTCGTTGTAATGTGTTCATTTGTTTTTGTGGTTGATTTAGTACTGCCCTCTTAGGTTGTTTCATTTTTTGTTTGTTGTCTTTACTGTATACTTATTTCAAATGAATACATTTCTATTTTTATTAATAGTATAATTAGGTTAAAATTAAGTTTTATTTTCTAGTAGCATACCTTGTTTAGCATGAACTCCATCTTCTTAAACAGTTTCTATTTTTACAACTTCATCTCCATCATCGTCTTATTGCTTGTCAGACAAAGGATAAAATAAATCTTATTATTTTTTTTCATTTTTTTCATCACTATTTTATTTTGATGGAGGTAGAGATTTTATTTATATTTCATTATTTTCGTTTTCTGTTTACATGCTGGGCTCACATTACATTTCGATTTCTTATTTTGATTTTTAAGGCGTTTTTATATCTTCTTTTCCCTAAATTGTCAAAATATTAATTAAAATATGTGATAAAGATTCAGCTTTCAAATTACCAAGTATTTTTATTAATCTGACTATTCATTCTCCTAGCTGTTTCCACTAATCGTATTGTGATCTGTATGTTTCTAAATTTCATAATTTATCAATTATTAAGCCATGAAAATCTAAGTATTAACAAATTAAAATCATTTTACATTTTTAGAAGGATCTGAGTCTATTTAAGACTGCTATTTTGAATTAGGGTCTGTATTTTTACTTCTTTATTTATTCTAAACAAATTCGAATTACTATTTATTTTTATCTTCATTTCTTGAACTCTATTTTTAATAAAGACAAATAAATATCTATGAAAAGTTTTACTCGAATTTTATGTGTCCGATATACACATATATTAATAGTAAGAAAAAAAAAATGAATGTGAAATAAATAATTACTTAATCTGGAATTTAGTAGACAATATCTGGGATCGGTAAATAACCAGGCTATTATTATAAGCAAAAATATAGTTAATCTAAATGTTTTGATATGATACTTTCATAATTCAGAATGAATCCATAATAATTAATTTTATAAATTATATATAATCGCCTACATCTTTGCAATGAACAATAAAAAACGCGATATTCGTGATAACAATAATGACAGTAAATAGTTTTGAAATAAAATTTGAATAATCAAATAGAGAAGAATCTAATTATGATGTCAAGTAGAGTATAACAGCTTCAAAGGTTATGTAAACAAAGGGTGCCCAAGATACTTTTAAGATAGTAAGTGAAAAGGATGATTAAAAGTTAGGTTAATTATAAATGAACATATTTACATCTTTTCATCTCTTAAAATATTATTAGAATGAATGGAGAAAATATTTTTAAGAAAGATATGTCTTAGTGGTGTCTTGTTATGCAAGATAAAAGATTTGATAAAATGAGTTTGTTATTAATTTATTTGCTATCTATATATTTGTTGGTTGGCTATGAATTTATTTGTATTTTGAAAAAATCAATAATAAATAATATATGCTGAAATTAGTCTATTTCTTTCTAGTTTTCATTTCAAGTTAATCTGATAAATTTTTCGCTTCTTAAAATTTTACTTGTATTCTTTACTTTCTTTTTTATGTAGATTTTAACTTTTGGGTTTTAATCCATTAATAAAAAAAATTATCTAACAGAATAGTTTTCACATAATGCATTACTAATAACACCATAATTTTCTTTTTCCTTTAGATTCATTATTACTTTATTGATCCATAAAGCTATGAAATGCTAATAAAATTCATTTTTAGCTAATTAATTATTCAAGCCTTTATTATTCTAGAGAGCTTAATTCATATTCCCATTTTTCTTAATTTAATCTAGCTAAATCAATTTTTTTTGACTGAATCAAAAAATTTAATTATTAAGTAAAAATAAATCAATAAATTATTCTTCAATTTTTTTTAATTTTATTATTTTATTTGTAAATTAAAATATTAAATTAAACCTAGCTCAACTAAAATTCTCTAAGTAAGTCTTTAACAATAAAAAATGTATCATATTATCTACATCATTAAAAAACACATAGAAATGAATTAAATATGAATTCAATTTATTTCCTCTTTTCATCAAAAAATAAATTACTTATCAAAAAAAGTTAAAATTTTAAACTTGCAAATATCTTAAGAAAAATTAAAAAAATTTAGCCGTAAAAATACAACTAGGTTATAAAAAAAGAGATTTAAAATAAAATAAATAAACAAATGGAAATAGAATATAATAAGAAATTGTATTAAGCAGCAGAAGAAACAGATGTTAATATCTAGCTTTTGCTTTCAGACTTTTAAGAAATATTTGGTACATTAAATTTTATGCCAAATTAGTTTATTCTTATTTATTTATTAAAAGAAAAGGAGAAACTTTCACAAAAAGTAGATTAAATATAATTAAGCTTTAATCATTTAAATGAAATTAGTAAATCTATTCCTGGGGATCACTCTTACTAGCTTAGAATTTAGGAATAAAAGAAAATAAGTAAATATTTAAGAAGAAATTTCATTTTTATTAAATTAAGAAAATGAATTTAGGTAGTGAAAGTAAAGATTACTTAAAATAGAAAATAGAAGAGATAAAGTAAAAAATGGTACAATAATTTTTAAATTTAAGCTATTTACTTAAATGATTAAATATTTTAAATAATAGAAAAATTCTGATGGATTATTGAAAGAAGAGATGAATAAATTATAAAAGCTTAAATAAGAAAAAAAATAGTATGTAGAAGATTAAAAGAAAAAAGTAGACAAGGAATTTAGACAAGAGCTGCTCAAACTTAATGGTTTATGAAAAAAAACTTGATAATCTGCATTATAAAGAATAAAGTATATTCATCTCTCAAAGCTAAATTTTTAAGTATCTTAAAATTAGACTCTGAAAAATTGTATTCTTTGAGATTGATTGATTTGTTATCGTTTTTAAAATCTACAGAAAAATTAATTAGTATATTTTTTGTTCTATTTATTTATTTATTTTCTAAAATGTCTAATTAATATCTAACCCTTAAAGTATTTTGTTGATATTTATTAACCTTTTTAAAAACAGAAAAAAATGATAATTTCTAAAAGGCAATCCTCAAATAAAGGTTTATTATTATCCATAAATCATGTATATAATGATTAAACAAAACTTCAAATATCATTTTCTGTAATTCTTCATAAATTCATATGATGATTTATAGATAGTTAAAATATTAAATTTTTTTTCATATTTATTTATTTTTGTCTTATTGTAAAGGAAGGAGTCAATTTTTTTATTGAGGAAAACAATTATCAAAAAAATTAAGACTAAAAATATATGATTCTTTTTTTTAACAAGTAAAAATTATTTTTTTGAGATATTAAAATGTAATATTTATTAAAGTGATAACCTTTTTTTTGAATAAGAAAATAATAAGTTTCTTTTTGAAAACTTAGAATTTTAATTAAATTGAGTGACTTTCAAATAAAAAAAAATTTAAATAAATTAAAAAGATTATGCTTTTTATTCAATCAAATATTTTTATTGATATTAATTAGTTTGATTTTAAAATTGAATGTTGAATAGTTGAAATTTTTGAGCTTTAAATTTACTTCAAAATAAAAATAATATTATCATTAAATTTTCTTTTATTTTGATGACTAAAGAAATTTCTTACAATTTGATGGGCTTTATGAAGTTTTCTGTAAAAAATAAATTATTTTTAAAAATATTGAATTCTTATTTAATATTTAAAATAACCCACAAAATAATATTTAAGTGATAAAATAATGATTAACATTTTAATAATTGGTTAGAATCTTAATTTTATCTCATATCTTTTCCATAAATATACAAAATGAATATTTCTCTAAGTTTTTTTTTAACTTGAAATTTTATTTATATTTTGGATATTATGAGTATGGATATTCAGAATATTGAGATATTTTATTAAAGATATTAAATAGATTTTGTTAAATATTTTTATTTATTTAAATTTGTTATAAATATTTTGGTCTGTTAATTTTATTCATAAAAATAATTAAATTTTGATTTGTTCAGTAAGATTTTGTAATGATTCATATTCTTCATGTAAAATTTATATCAGGACAGTAAAACTCCTTTTAAGATCTTTTTAATCTAAGGTCTTCTTCTTCAAGAAAACTTTTAGGGAATTCAACAGCATAGCCAGTAATTTGATCTTTTAAGTTTTCATATAAGGATAGATTTTTTTTCTTTTTAAATTCTTCATAATCGCTAGATACTTTAATGTTGTCATCTGGGTAGCATCTAAAAACTTCTCTGTAAATCCATGTATTTTTCTTTTATTAAAGATTTTATTATTTTTATTTGATAAATTACAAAAATAGAGATATTTTACCTTAGAATTTGTTTATATTTTTTCAAAGAAATCATTATCTAGAGGATCTATCATTTCTTTTTCTTGCAAACCAAAGTGCTCTTAGAAGAGTGATTGTCTGAGCGTATATGCAAATTTGTTACTCAAATATGGCTAACCTCTCATAATTGTTTTAACTTATTCCTTATCTTCAACTACCATCTTTATTAAAAGTTACTTATGTAATTGAAAAAATAATAAACAAAAAATTACAGCAATTTCAGAATCTCTAGATCCTTTCATGCTTCTGTCATTGATATTAGCAGAGCCCATAATAACTATTCTATCATCAACAATCATAAGTTTACTATGAACATAAACTATTTCAGTAACAGGATCTTATCCTGGTTTTTAAGCATGAGTTCTTAATCCATAGAAACTTATATACTTTTCAGGGTTGGGGATTTTTTCTTTTTATAGCATCTCATAAATTGAGCTACCTCCACGACATATAGTTTAATATTCCCAGTGCAATTAAACCTTTAAAACACCAGAATTTCCATCTATTTCACCTTCAAAACCTGGAAGCAAAGGAACAACCACAATAACTCTAAATTATTCATTACTTTAATGAGCTTATTTAATACGAGAAACTAAAGCTTAAGCAATATTATTTTTTACAGGATCACCAGCTGTACCACTAATAAAGAATTAGTTTTCAATATATATGAAATGTTGTGCTTAACCGATAAGTTATATATATGCAATATGAATACTACACTCTGTTTCTTTTACACCACATGACCATAAGCTACTTGATCTTACCATTTAGCAATCTACTTTTCCTTTTACTGTATGAATAATCTTTTTATTATCTAAAATGATATCTTATTATTCTTCATCTCCAACCCTAATTTTAAAATTATTTATTTTTAACAAGGTATTAATATGTTATAAAAATATGTTTAATAAGCAAATCAATAGATCTTAAGAATTTCTGTTAATTTAAGATTTAAAGAAATTTACTCAACAGCAAAGTCACTATCATCTGAACTTTTGCGTTTTTTAATTTTTTTCGAATTATTTTCATTTTCATTTTGGTCTTAACTTTCATAATACCCCTTAGAAGCATCTTCATCCTTAATTTTTCTAACATCATTTAACAAATCTAAGAATTATTATTCAAGCACTTCATTTTTCTAATTATCAGTTGATAAAGAACCTATTTATACAATTATATTATGGGTACTGAATATATATATTTATATTATTTACGTGGTCTGTTAAATTATGAGACATTTGCTTAAGGTATATCACTTACTTTTGTTTACAATACAGGGAAAGCAGATTAAAGAACTCCTCTACTTGATTATTGCTACTATAAAGTAGATGGACTGCTGCTAAATATTTAATTAAAATTATTATTATGAGTATGCTTACTATCAGTAAATTCTAATTTAGGAATTGTAATAGTTTAAGACTGGTCAATTTAGTTTTCTTCCTCTACCTTCTCATTTATCGCGTTTGCATTTGTCACAGAAAACTTTTCATGATTTTAAACTTTCGACTAATTTGACAAAAAGGATTTTTCTTAACCTTTATTATATGATACACTAGACTATCTCATTAATTAATTAAAGTATAAATCATTTTAATTTTATTTTTAGAAAGACAAATGAGATCTTTTAGATGATATCACATCTTAATCATTAAAATTTTCTTGATTTTCATCAATTAAATTTTGCTGTAAATCCTGTTTCTTAAATTGTTATAAAATTATTGAATATGTTTAAAATTTTTTTTTTTTACTTATTCTTCTTGTTCTTAGTCATCTTCTTAACCGTTTTTTTTTGGATCACCAATAATTGAACTTTCTCTAAATTTTTTCCATTTTTTCTTTATTTTATTTAAAAACCCAGATTCTCTATCTGATTTACATTTTGAATCAACACTTTCATTTTGACGCATTCTTAAAACAAATTTATTTTCTTTTGCTCTTTTCAATTCAATATCTGCTAGTACAAAATTCCAATACTAAATAAAATGTCTGGACATATCTATAACAGCATCTCCTACAACTCTCATAGCTATATCATGCCTACATTTAGTTTATTTAAGTTTTAATATTTTTGATAGATATGTATTTTTACCAAGGAAGTCTTGGGTCTTTTTTTCTATCAATTTCAGATCTAAGAAAATCTTTGACGTTTGAGTAATCTTTAGTTCTACCATTTGAAAAATCAATTCCTGAAATAATGAAAATCATTAACAATAGTTCTCATTTTGATAAAAATTACCTGGCCAAAATTATCCCTAGCCTTTCTCTTCTACGACATCAAATAAATGATGCTTTTGGTTGTCCATACGCCCATAGCAAATATCTAATCCTCCTATAAATCCTACTTTCTAATCTACTACAACCAATTTCTCATGGTGAGACCACATAAATGGAATTAAGGTTTTAGGGTGGCGTATAACTTTAATATTTGGGTGTTAGCCCATCAAATTAGTTTTAGTATAATGTGAATCTATTGTCAGAGCTACTTTTGGCTCTCTGTAAACAATTATAAATACTTTAACTTTTTCTTCAGCTTTTTGCTTTAATAGCAAATCAAGTCGAGAATTTTGTTTTTCTCCTTATACAGGTCTAACAAGATAAAATTATGGAGATAACCACCAATCAGTAATAAAAATCTCACTTTGAGCTCTTTTAATGTATTTATAAACATCTTTAAAGTAGTTTTCTCCATCAACATACCATTTACAGTTATTTTTTTAACGTATTGGAGAAAAGGATGCAAAACGATGTGTGCCTAAATAAGGACTTTCCTCAATAGCTTCTTTTAATCCCATAAGGAAGTCAAAAAATAGAAAAAGCGTTGGAGCCTCTAGAGTTAGCTTACGATTTGAAGAATTTAATCTAATACCTCTCTAATATCCTGTTTCTTACAATCCATAATTTACAAAAAAATCATAGTCAAACATCATCATTTCTCTAATTTAACAATCATTCTCAGATCTACCTATTGATATTGATTAATAAAATTTTTATTTACTTTAACTAATTTTAAATTAATTTTTATTTCAATAAAATTAAATTTATTTTTTATTTTCCTTATTTTAACCAATTTATTCCTACAAAAACTGCTATCCAGTTAGGCATGTCTTTTTGTCTTTAGAAATTAATAAGTATATTTTTCCAAATTTAATTGAGGGTATTTGTAGAAATTGAAAATTAGAATTGATTTAGTAAATAAATGTTTGTATTTTTGTTCTTAATAAATTACCTTTTGATATTGAGACACCATCAGATGTTATGCAAAAATATCTTTTATTCCATCTACCCCAAAAAACTCCACACCTTACACATCTGCTTTCATTAGTTCGACCTCCTGCCTTTTTAACCATAAAGCATTCTTTAAATTTTTTGTGTCCTTAATGATTAATTGCAGATATTTCAAGAAAATCTTAAAAGGTCTCACTTTTTTCTAAGACCGGATATTATATGCATTAAGTGAGATACAAAAAGAATAAATCAAACATCTATTAAATATTTTAGCTTCCTTCGATTTTTGGGATAGGATAAAGTTGCTGTTCAGTAATACCTGTATCTTCAGCTAATTTTCTCATCTATTAATAAGTTGTTAAAGTTAAGCAATTATTACCTCTTCAAATATAAAACTAAATACAAAAAATTAAAGCTATTATCAAAAATTGATCAAATTATAAATTTAATAGCTCTATCTTAGAAATCAAATTAAAATCGAGATATATTACTTATCTATCTAAGTTTTAGAAATCTGAAAACCTCTTTCTGATTCTATTAATTCATAAAATAAAATAAATATTAATTATCTTTATGTTTGTCTTGATGCTTCTATTAAGTTAGATTTTTTAATATTTTTATTTTAATCTAGAAAAAGCCTTTAAAATATCTTTGTATTTATCCATCACGATCAAAACCAAAATAATAAAAAACATTTTTTTAATAATCTAAATGTATGAATTACTTCCATTCTAATTCATTGAGAACTACTTTGAAAATATAAACATATTCATTTAATCTTAAATTCTCATCATTCTTTTTTTATACATAATCTTCAGGCCTTAGTTTTAACTTTATGCTATTTATAAATTCATGAAGTATAATAGCTTCTACTTTTTAGATTTAAAGATGATATGCTCTGGCAAAAGATTCTTTTGCAGAATCATTAACTGAAATTTTCATTTTTTCATCTTATTCATCCAATGAATTTTATTCTTCAAAGCTAAAATCACCTTTGTCTGTAGTATTTTTTTTCATTTAAAAATAAACCTAATTGCTTGATTGATTTTTTGAATGTTTAATTGAATAATTTTGATTTATTTTCAATTAAATTAATATTGTTGTTCTATTTTTGTTAATATTTGATTGAAAACAACTATCAATTATATATAATTTTCTTTTATATATTACAAAATAAATATATGTAATTAAGTCACATTTGGTGGTATGTATTTTACCTTTAATTAAGCTTATAACAAAGATACCATAAGTATTTACATGAATTAGATTTATTTAGTATTCATTTATATTTCTGCAAATAAATTAATATAACCAAAATACATACAATTTTTTAATTTTTCTAAAAAAATTAATTTTTTATATTTTATCTTAAAAGTTAATCTTTTTTTTTTTGAAAAATGTAAATTTTTTTCAATTACCTCTATTATCTGATCAGAAAAAATGTGAGGAATTAATTTAGCTTTCTCATTTAATTATTTTTTAAATTGAATCTTTATTTGGAGCTTTGTGGGTAGATACATTTTTTTAAAAACTAAAACTAAATCACAAGTATTTCAATCTAATCTTTCAAGTAGCCCCATGTATCTTAACTTCTCTCCATTAATTAAATTTTATTATTTTTACTAACAAAAAATAAAGAATATTATGGAGATAAAGATATTGAATGATCAAAGTGTTGTAAGACATATATACATATAAAAATAATAAAAAATGCACTAAAATAATTTGAATAATCTAAATATAATGTTTTAATATTGTTGAGGTAAGTAGATTGATTCTTTACTTAATCTTTTAGATCTTTAAGAAAGTGAAATAGACTTTATATTTATTTGAAGATTTTATTACATAAACTTAATTTAATATAGTAATTTATTGATTTTTTATTTACAATTTATATTAATCTAAAGAGATTAAGATATTAAAATGAACTATAAAACATGTTAGATGTTGGCAAGAATATCAATCTACAGATAGGTGAGTTATTCATTAAATTTTTTTACTGCTTAGTTCTTAATTTCCAGATGTAATAGAATTTTTTTTGAATATCTACTTTTAATTTGGTGAATAAAATTAATTTATATTTTAAGTATTTTAATCTTGATTTATATTTGGTTAATAATTTTCTGGATTACTTAATCTGTTCTAAGAATAACTTGTATTATACTCATTATTTTATATATTTTTGGCTTTATTTGAATAGCTTTTTTATATTTATATTGGGATTTATGAAGAAATTGAAGAAGGTGTTTGAACTATTAATGCATTTTTTTGTTAAAAATTGTTTGGTTGACTATAAGAGATTTATTATTAAGATTAGCAATAGTAACCATTTTTACTTATTGCATTAGAAATCGTTACATTTGATTATTATTAGTGCTAGTTATATTTCTCTTTTTTAGATACGTAAGGCATTTCAGTTGTTAAACTTAAGTGATGATCACTTTTTTCAGTATAACTTTTATAATTACTTTGATAATATTACGGATTCCCTAGATAGTAAAAGTTATTGTTATTAATTGATCCAAAATCTTTAGTTGGGCTTAAATCTTCATTGCAGGGGAGGTTTGTGTTACTTTTACAATTAAATACTCTTACACTATTGTTTGAGTTGGAATTGTGATTAAATTCAGATATGTCATTTAGGGTTTTTTTAGAAGAACTGTAGTTGTACACATCAAAAGGTTAAACAGTTTGAGTTATATTTGCTTATTACATAAATATTGGAGATTTTTGCTCACTTACAAATTCTTAAGGTGCAAAGCTTTTAGGATTTGAAGTATTTATTTTTACTCCTTAAAAAATTTAAAGTTTATAGTCTGAGGGAGATATTTAATTTATAGGTTTAGTTGATACTTTTGTCAAATGTTTATGCTTTCCTCTTAGTTTGATAGAAATAGCATCATTTGTGTCATCAATTGAAGCATTCTCTTCATCTCTTTGAAGTTATTTTGGGGGTGATAAAGCTAAAGATGTGATTTATTAGATTGCTTAATTACTTTATATTTTCAAACTATTTTCAAAAGGGCTTTACACATACTCAGTCTCACCCCTCTTGGCGCTAATTTAAGATGTTTAAGGAAACATTCTAAAGTTATTTGAAGTAGATTAATTGCTAATATATATATGAGTCTAAGATTTAGATTATTATTCTTTTGGATAAGCTTACTAATTTAAGTATCCTGAAAATGTAGAAGGAGGATTATTTATAAACTTTTAACTTCCAGCGCTAATCAGACTACCATTATTGTTATTGTTATTTTTATTGAAAGCCTATTTGTTATGAATCAGATTTTGCTATTGTTACTATCTAATTTAATTTAGAAATTATTATTGACTATTTCCAGTTTTCTGATCGAATTGGTTCTTTTTTTTACAATTAGAAGGATTTTTGTATAAATCTTAGTAATTGGTTTTTTCTGAGCTAGACTCTATTGCGATTGGACTGTCTATGAAATCTGGCTGAGTTTAACTGATAAAGTAATTATTGCCTAGTTTCTATTTCCTTTCTTTATTTAAATTAGATTCATCTGAAACTACTTTTTTAAAGCTCATAGCCCTTTCAATAGGACTTTTTTTCTCTGAAAAGATTTCTTGTTTGTCTTAATTATTTCTTTTTGCAGAAGTAAGAAATTAAGGATTATTAAGTGTTCCATTTTGAATTGAGTATTTTCTAGAAGTTGCAAACCTATTAGTGTTGTTGTTTGATAAATCTTGTTCTTTATATATATTTGATTGACCTTCTTCACTTATGCTTTCATGTGATAAATCATTGTGATTTCTAATTGATACTTCTGTTTAAAAGTTCCTATAATCATTATTAGAATATTTTCTATTGATAGCTCCTCCTGTAATTAATCCATTATTTATTTGTTAAATTGAAGCATTTTCAATAACTCCTATCACATCAAATGACTTATTTCTTTACTGCTTGTTGAATGAGTGATTCTAATTAGCTTGCTAGTTAGCTTATTGTTATTAGTGTAAATCTTGTGTCTCTTTAAGTTAAGTAGAGTTTTTATTAGCTTAATAAGATGCCTAGTTTTCTTTTGTTCTAAAAATATTTATTATTTTTTGAAAAAATGAGTTATTATTCTCAGTTGATCTATTACTTAGCTATACATTAGAAGCTTTATTGTTAGAATATTAGTATCTTTAAAATATTTGCTATTTATTTTGTGACTGAAACTTATTTTCAGTTTAATGTCCTTAATTTTAATTATTTTAAATGTATTTTTGAGATAATTTCTCTTCTTTGGGTTGAATTAGTTAGTTCTAAGAATGAGTTTCATTTTTGTATTTTCCTTGAACAGTTGTAGGAGAAGATAATGATTAAGTACTTTTAATACCTACAACATCACTACTCTTTTTAGATGATATTACAATTTAATTCTGGCTATCAGCTTAATATTAACCCTCAAATCTATTTAAATTAGGATTAGGAGAGCAGTCTTTTGAGTAATTTTTAGATTTATTTATTAAATTTAACATTGATAAAGTGATTCTCTCAGTTTGCTATGATTATTGTTAATGTTATATTTGATTATTTAAAATAGAAGACTAATCCTAATTCAATTATGAAAAATTGCTAGACGGCCACTGATTTACCTTATTATTTGAGTTTTAATTTTAAATATTATTAAAACTCTGTGCTTATTTAGATGCATCTTATTTTATTTATATAGAAGTTTATGAAGGAAACTATAAGGCATTTTATTTAGAAGGAGTAATGTTACTTACTTACTCAGGGATGGATGTTAGTTAATAATTATGGTGGCTATTTATCAGAGCTTATTTTATAGCACAAGAAAAATTACATTATGAATTAGATGTAGTTATAGAAATATCCTCTCTTTGGCTGTTCTGTGATTACGTTAATGAATTGCTTTAATGAATTAAGCAAATTCCTTCATTTTTTTTAGTTTCTGCTGTTGAGCTGTAAACAGAGGAGTTTTGATAATAATTAATTTAGTTTTATGAAGAAAGAGTTGTTTGGGTCTAGAAAGAAGGTAATTGTGTCTCTATTTCTTTTTTATTACTAATTTTATTTTACAAAGGAGCACATCTATTTTTAGATTATTACTCAATATTAGATTCACTTTAATTAATTAAATTAAGCTAAATATTGCTCACTTGATTACTATTAGTGTTTACAATATTTGAGTTACTCAAAGCTGTTTACAGCTGATTTTTACAAGGGGTTTAATAAATTGATGAAAAATTATTATTAGATGGATTTGTATTTCCCAATTAATTCATATTTAGTACTACAGAATTGGTTGCTCTAGAGTAAGGAATATGAGATTATCCAATAATTTTAGTTATTTTTAGAGATTTACTTGAGCTATTATTGACATTTTGAGTGATATCACTACTTCTTTTTATTACCTAAGTAGATTTATCATTTAAAGTAGCATCATTTGCTTAGTTATTGTTTTGCAGATCTTACTATTACACTATTTAAGTCTTTGAAATAAGAGATTGAGAAGGTAAGGCATTTTAAGAATTTTATCTTTTTTATCCACCTATATAATAGTTATGCTCTAAAGTAGCTCTCCTATTAAAAATTGAATTTTCATTTTAATCTTATTGAGCTGTCTCATTACCTGCTTCTTCATCCTCAACACTCCAGCTAATTTTAAAGAAATAATTAAATTAACAAAGTAAATGATTAAAATATTTTACTTTTCTATGGATTGTCTGTTAGAAATGATTTGCTCTTTTTCTAGCTCAATAATAGTCTTTTCTCTGTTTTGTCCTATTTTTATTGACTTTATTTTTAAATTCATCTTAAGCTCAGGAAAATTATTTTTATAAAGCTAATCAAGTTTATCCAAAAGTGTATTTGATACTTTGACCTATTTAGCAATATCAAATAACTACTATTCATCAGAAGAGTTACTCTAGAAATGTTTGCAAATGTGCTTTTTTAAAAACTAGTTAATTTCATCTTCATCTACTGAATTCATTATTTTTTCTGTCAATTTATATTAAATAAATTTTACTATTTTATCACAAAAAATTTACATTTAACTATTTTTAAAATAGCAATTCCAACTTTGATCAAATACTTCCATCCTTTTAGCATGAAAAGCATCCAGACTCTTAAAACCTTAATAAAAATGGATAGTTATTTTATTAAAATTAAAAAATTTAAGATATTTATTTACACAGGAGTATGGTAGCTCAAAAGAGAATAAAGTTAAAAACCATGAATTGCTAAAATAGTTCAGGTCAAAATCATAATTTTTCTTTTATTTTAAATTAAATAGAATTAAATTAAAGCTTTTAATTATTTTATAATTTACTAAAAATTAATATAAGTCTGGAATGTAGTTTTTACAAATTATTTCAAATTAGTAGTCAAGCACTCTTGCAGCTTTAAAGTTATCAAGGAATAGCTATTTAGCTTACATTTTGTGCATGATGAAATTTATTATCCAGTAAATAAGTTAAGGAGAGAATTAATTTTTGACAAAAACACCTGCTATTTAATTCCATCCTTGAATATATCCAACATCAGAAACACTATGAGATAAAGCTGTGAGAATTTACATTAATTAATTCAAATATCTCTAATTATTGAGATATTTAGTATCATGAAATGTACGATCTACATCTTTTTATATGTCTTACTCATAATCAGTTGACAGTTTATTTTTTTACTTTTAATAAAAAATAGAATGTTAGAGAGAATTAGATATTATTTAATAATTCTTTCCAATACTTAAATTTTATTTGAAGGATTGCTTTATAAATTAAATTAAATGAAAAAGTGGTCAGTTAATTAAATAATTTATTAGTAAATTTTTAACAAATTAGTACAGTAAAATTTACTAATCTACTAATTAAAAAATAAGCATGCATATGCTTGAATTTGTTGTTCTAAATCAATTTTAAATTGATTAATTACTTCGTAAAGATCAGGAAATTATTTTATTAGGCATTCATATCTTATGATTATTTCAAAAAATTTTTAACATTCATAAAGACTAAAATTAGATGAAATTAGTCTATTTGTTATTTCTTCAGCAAACTATCTTTTAGTTGGAGAAAATGATATTTAGAAGAGGGATTTTTAATTTAAATCCTTGTTCAAGCTAGATTTTTTCAATAGCAGATTCCTTTCTTGTTGAAGGTATACATCGAACAGATATAGAACATCAGTGATAGATAGAAATCCTAAAATTTGTTTTATTATTCTTTATTCAAAAATTATATCTACAATCAGTATATTTTCAGATACACTCACTGCTTTTATACTGCTTAACGCTTATGCATTTAAAGTTCTTTCAGTAATAGCTAAAGAAGAAGAACCTTGTTATTGCAACTTTTCTTGCAATTATTGCGAAAGAAATTGCTGTTGAAATTAATCACTTAAATTCTATATCTAATTAATCAAATACATTGAGCTTTTTTAAGATGTAAAAGATGCATGAACCTTTCTGTAGGAAGGTAGTTAATTGTATCTACCTTCCTATATTAATGAATCCCTTAATTCTCCATTATTTAATTACTCTTCTATTTAGGATGAATCAGCAGAGAAATCTTCTTTATGATGGTACTCTTGTTTAAAAAAAGGAAATTTTTTCATATTAATTTTACAAAGCTACAATTCAGGTTCCTCTCGCTCCACAATGCTTAATAAAATACTTTAATCCTGCAATAGGTATATCTTAAAAACGCAATAATATTTGATTTCAATTCAAAGATGATATGTTCTCCTTAAATATTAAAAAAGCTGACTCCACAAGATACCAATATATAATAACTATTAAAGCCTAATGACTAGAAATCTAATAACTATCTTTAAGATATTTGAGTTATAGTATAACTTATTTATCTGAATCAAATGCTAAATTCTCGTTTATATATCACAGCTATGCTCTAGTTACTAAATGATTAAGAATATAAATATTGGTATGTTAATTATATGAATTAGTATTAATTTTTTTTTTTTTGATTAATTAATTAATTTTTAATTTCTTATACTCTCCTCAGTAAATTAACAAAAACATTATTGATACATACCTACATTCATGAAAGAAAAATAATGTCATAACAATAGAACAACCAAATTGAAAAAAAAAGTATAATTACTTATTTAGAATAATACTCATTAAAAAATCTTTAGCCTATTTATTAGTAAATATTATCAAGTAATACCAACTTAGGAACAACAAAAAAAAATACTCCAAATACTTCAATAAAATTCTTCAATAAATAAATCTTGATATTTTCAAGATAGCTGTTTCTCTTAATTTTATTTTTCTTTAAAATAAACAGAGATAAATTTTTGAAACATTTAATCAATTACTCTTAAAAAATTAAGTATATTAATAAAAGGATCTTCTAGATTATTTAAAGTTATTTTAATCAACTAAATACACTATTGCAATTATTCAAAAGAATTTGTAATTTTAAATTATAAAACATGGGATTATTAATGTTTTACAAATAATATACTTTATGCATTGATTTTTTAAGATCAAACTATTTTACTCCAAAAATGTATATTTTTTTATTTGGACTATTTATGCATTATGAGACAAAAAATTAGGTAGGAGATGGTGTGATTTTACTATGAATTAAGGTAAATATTAGCTTTATTCTTTTTGTTAAAATTTGAACAATTTAAACGAATGAGTGAAATTCTACTTAAAATTATTTTAGATAAAGGATACCTACCATACATTTAAAGAAAATATAAAAATAAGATTAAATCATTTATTTCATAAAAATACTGAATCAAATTATTTGGATTTATTTATTTATTTTTAATAGGATAACTGATTCTCTAGTTTGTTTGATTTTTAATTTTATTCAAACAACATTTTTGTCAAGCTTTTATTATTGTTAATAATTTTATTTAAAATTTTTCAAAGTCTTTCATCACTAGAATCCTTTTCAGCAAAATCATAAGATGCTAAAGCTTACCATCCGATCATATAAGGGAGTGAGAACTTTTTAAATTAGATAATAATTTAAATATTTATATATAAAATATATAACTTTTTACTCTGCAAAGTTCTCTAAAGACAATAAAATCTGGAACTGATACATTTGCTTGTAAGTAGTGTTCAACCCATTTATTCTATTCAGATTACTTTTTTTTAATTATTCAAGATCATATATTTTTATTTAAAAATGAAATTATTATTTTTACTAAATTGCTTTCTTTGATTTAAATATTTAAATGGCTATCTTCAGGCTTCTTACTAATAAAGAGAGTTTTCTTCTTGACATCAGAAGATAAAGTATATTCAATCTCTTTTTTATTAAAAAAAAATGTTATTCCAATTAACTAACTAAATATGTTTTTATTCAAATGCAAATTTAAATAATTTTAATTAGATTTTCTAATGATGCTCTAGGTGTTATATTTTCAAAACTTAATTGCTGAATTACTTGTGTTGATTACAGATTTAGAAATATTTTCATCAGAAATAGCTAAAATTTAACCCATATTAGAAAGACTCATTGCAAAATTTAATCTTTTACTATAATCTATGTTAACCTTTATTAATATAAATAAGATATTTAGAAATTTCTAAATTTTATTTTTTTATTATTAAAATAAAGTAGTTATAATCTACTTTTCCTGTATTATCTTTTGAGCAAGGAATAACTTCAGTAAGCATGCAACCATTCTTTAATACTGTTATGTAGTCATTTTTAGAACCATATTTACCCTTTGTTTATATTTGTTAAATATATGTAGCATTTATATTTGATCATTTTGATAGTTTTTGCAAATAAATTCTATATTTAATAATATATTATCCATACTTTAATAGGAGTTGCACTGAATACAGTTTCTCCTGATATAATTGAGAAAGGCTTAATAATAATGTTCTTTTTCTTTTCTATATTTCATAAATATTTTCTTATTACAAAAATGATAATCACAATTTCAAAGTAGAAATCAAAAAATATGTAAGATAAGCTATTTGATAATAAACTTATTTATCATATTTGTAACAAAAAATGTAAGCTTTATCAAACAATATGTATACTCCAAATTTCACTGAACTAATTGCTTGGCTAGAAGAACAACTAACTTTTCTTTGTAAATACTCCTTTGAAATAAGAAAACATAATCTTTGCTATATTTATGTGTGTTTTTTGTATTGATTAACTTTTATATTTTAATAATTAAAATTATGATTAAATAGATACTACTAAAATTAAATTAGTTATTTATATTTTGTAGGTTGAAATAGCTAAAAATACTATTTATTTGCCTTTAAAAAATAAAAAAAAATCTTATTCAATTAAACATTTTATTTCATAAAAAATTAAGGTGCTGTTGGAAGAATGGATTCGCTTACCAATGAAGACAGTAAGAGAATTAAGGTTCTTCGCTCTTCTTTATCTATATTGTAAACGGTACAAAGTTATGTATTTCTATGCACTCGGGATATATAGACTAATAATATTGATAATTCAACATTTAACTAATACAGCTTATCTTTTTTTCAATTTTTATGGGTTTATTCATAAAATTAATTACATAAATATTATTTTTAACCATTAATCTAATAATAATTTTAAATTTTTATAAATTAAAACCTTAATTTAATATTTTATCTTTTATTTTTTATATTTACATTATTAGATTTAAATTATTCTTTTATTGTTGGAGCAAAGAGCTACTTAAAAATATTTTAGGATTATTCTTAAATTATTTTAACAGCATTTAAATTGATTAGTTCTTCCCTAATTTTAAAAAATAGGCTTATCAGAATTAAAATAGATGTCAGTTTGATTCTTATCTATACTCAAAACTTTATTGTTTAGTAACTTACTGAATGCTAAGCTAATTAATCAAATTTATTAAGGTTTTTAATAGATAAATAAACTAACTAACATGATAAGTAATAACTTATTTTGAGTTTGTAAAAAAATTTTAATGGAATTCTCTATACATTACAAAATAAAAAATAACTGCACACAATTTTGTAATAAAAGCAAAGTTTAAGCTTTAGTAAACAATTAAAGTTTTCAAGGTATTAAATTTTATGTAGTTTTTTTATCTTTTTCACTTCTAACATACTTTTAGTTTTAAATCAACACTTTTCATCACATGTAATCAACAAACTTAATTTTATTATTTCATGAATTTTATTGAATTAGCTTGAATTTAATTACAGATTAGAAATATCACAGGATCTATTTTCAAATCCTCTCATATAATATATTCTGTTAGTATCCCTCCAAGCTTAAATGTAAAGAGAATGTAACTACTTAACTTCTTCATTATCTGAAATGTTAATTTATGTTTCAAATTAAAAGTTTGACATTATTTCAAGACCTGTTAAAGCAATTTCCAAACTTTATCTACCTAGCTCCATATATCTATTAAATAATTTTTAATCATTTTAGCCATAGGTCTATTCATCATTGTTGATATTTACAAATTCTTCTTGAAAAAAAGCCATATCAAAATCAAGGGGAGATATTAAATTAGCATTTCCTTAAGGTAAAATTACAAAATTGTTGGGATGAGCATTACAGTGGAAAGCAGAATCATGATCAGCATAATAACCCCAGTTAAGCTTATTTTAATAAAAACTTCTCATGATGCTACCTAACTCCCATCCTAATCTACCATAAATTAATGAAATTTAAAATACTAGATCGTTAAAGTCAAGATCACTCAATTTAGCAGTAATTTGATTAAACAAATCTGAATAAATATCTTTAATTTATAAAGATTCAAATATCTTCTAAAAATCTATTTTTTCTGAATTTTACTACTTTTATTCATTTGATAAATTTTGATATAAATTTAAGTAAAGAGCTTCTTTCTCAAGAGGGAAAGTTTCTTGCTCTGAAAGTGTTTCTCTTTGCTAAACATCTAATAATTCCATAAGATTTTCTTCTACTTAATAGATGCCATTAACTAAATCTTATTCATTTGGAATAACTCTTAATTAAGGGAAGCTGTTTTATATATGCTTAAATTAAGTATTTTCTTTCTTTGTTTATCTTAAAGCTCCTCTTAAAATTTGAGACAATCCCTTTTAAGATTAAATAGTTTAAATGTTGGTTTACATTTTTAAGATTTTTTATTTAAATTTACCTAAAGAAGATGAGTTGATAATCTTTTTTCTCCTAAAGTTTCATATATAGTTGAGTACTTTCTAATTAATTCGACATCGTTTTTTAATTATTGCTAAACAGTGCTATTAGGTGTATAATTTTCAAAAGAATCACTATATAAATAGTAACCTAATGGGTGAATAGCAGACTAATTATTTATTGGTTTTAAAAACTAACTAACCCTATTACTTACATATAACTCTCTTTTAGCAGTGTGATTAAATTAACAGCCTCTAGGTTCATAAGACTCAGGATATTTGCTTTATGATTTTTCTAAAGGGAAACCTTGCTCTAAGTTTCCACATCCTTTCAATCTAATGTAGACTCCTTCTTTTGTTTTAACTATAGCTGACCTTTTGCCACTTTAAAAGCCTACTATATCATAATCTGAATCTTTGGAAACTTTGATAAAACAGCTGGAAGTTATTTCATCCAATGATAGAAGTTGATTCTTTTTTGAGTCATCTAATAATTTTGACTGAGGCAGCTCATATTCTAAAAAACTAGCATAAAGATCACAAGCTGGTATGCAAGGTACAATTACTTTTTCATATTTTTATCCTAAATATGCTAAAGGTAATCTATATTGTAATCCTGATTAAATTGAATTTCTATCAACATGAGAAAAAATATCTCCGACCTAATACTTGTAGTATTATCCACTTACTCTTTTAAGATAAGCAATATTAATTTTTGAGCCAAAATATAAATCTTATTCTGTAAAATCCTATTCAAATTCCATTTTTCTTTTTAAATTTACTAATTACAAATTTATTTGTTTTCTGAAAATGTTTGTATATCTTTTAATTTCTAAGCTATTTTAATAATTTAACAATAAAAAAATAATAATATGATCATAATTTATCAGCATAAAATCAAAATATGATCTTAAACAATAATCTTGATTATAAAATAATGTATATGAATCTATTATCTTCTGATAAAAATTTTTTGATGATAATAAACTGAAAATTTTTTTAGTATTAATTTCTAAAAATGTTTACAAAAATTTTGTGAATTTTATGAGAGTAAAATCATCAACCTTTTTATCTATAAAATCAAAAATATATAATAACAATTTTTAACTATAAAATACAATATGATATTAAATAATTTGGAAAATATAATAGATAAATGATAATAGATCAGTTAATTTCTTCTTCTATTCCTTCTACCTTTTACAAACAAAATCTTTCTATAATTTATACAGCCTTTTATGAGACAGCTTCTTTTGTGGAGAGCTAAAAGTTGTCTAAATTTTGGATCAAACCAGATTATTCCATTTTCAATTTAAACTTATTTTCTTGAAAATTTTAACCTTAAAATATTGCATCTCCAGCTTCTAAAATAATTTCAATAATATCTAAAGCATAAATACACGAAATCATTTCTTCTTAATTTTGATTTAAAAATTCCTTTAAATGAGTAAATAAGCCTTATTCAACAATATCTATGATTTATTAATCTTAGGCTTTGCTAACAATATACTAAAGGCATTTAATTCCTATTGTGTTATATTTGATATCAGGATTTTTAATTGCATTAAATACATAAGTGAAAACATCACACTTTAACAAAACCTAAATTAACTAAGGATCACAAATTAAATCCTAAATAAACTCAAAAATCACTTTATAAACTAATATCCTTTACTGAACTTTAAGTAATTCTAAGACTCTAGTTATTATTTTTTCATTAGCAACTAGAAGTTTTTATTCTACAGTTTTGCAGTTGAAAAAAAATTGTTTGAGAATTTTTATAGCTGATTAAGTTGTTGTTAAGCAAGAAAATCTTTTTATAATAAAATATTGTTTAATTTTTAAAATATGATTGCCAAATATAATTTACTTAAATGTTTCTGTTAAATTCATAGGAAGTTCTAATTAAATAAAATAATTTATATTTTCCTGTTAATTAGGGTTTTCTGCTGAAATATAATATTAAATTAAAGTATCAAGCACCCATGTGCATTCTTATCCTACAGTACCATTATTACACTTTAAGAAATGAACAAAAATTGGAAGAGCATCTTTGCAATAATCTTTATTACCTTCAGCAGGTAAATCAGAGCAAAGACTTACTAAGAGCCATATTCCATTTCTGACTAATAAACTTGCAAAATAAGTTTATTTCATTTAATATCTATCTATTTGCTTACAAAGATAAGATATTAAAGGAGTGTTTCTTAAATAATCTCTTCTTTCTATCCCAGAATCACTACATAAAAAACCCAATAATTAAAAGAGCTAATTTTATAAAAATTAAATAAAAATCCATATTCTCATGAATATTTTATATTTTTCTTACTTGTTCAAGCACTTATTAATCCTGGTTTTCTACACAGAGATTTAAAAATAAATTTATAATTTCGTTATCAGTCCAAATATAATTTATGAATTCTTCTACTTAAGCAAATATAGAAATAATTTCAATAATTCTGGCCTTTTATAAGCAATAAATAAGTTTATTTTCCCAAAGATAAATTTGTTTTTACTAATTAATAGGTAATCGGATTCAATATATGTAAGTTTCTAATAAAGTTAAGTAATATTCCTAGTGCTCCATCTTCCTTAAATTTTGTAATCAAAACATCGAAATTTTTCTTATCTATTTTAGAATAATAACATATTTAAAATAACTTAAAATATCAAAACCAAAGTGACTAATAAATTGTTACTCTCTTTGAAGAATTCAGGAATATTTTCAAGAAGGTCAATGTTTTCTTTAGAATTGATATTATTTTAATTTATTTTAGTTAATCTGAAATAAAACGAATTTAATGTCAATTTTTAGAAGTGGTCAATTTCTTCTTGCTAAAGAGGCATTTCTTAATCAAATTGCTAAATTTTTGCTAAAACTTCATCACTAATTTAAACTCCATTAAAGTCACTAGCTTAAATCTAACTTTTTTAACTATTACTTTGCTAAATAAATTTTTTTGACTCTGCAAATGGATTAGAATTTCTACTTTTTTCAATAATCTTATCTCTCTCTAATTAAATATAAAATAATTAAAACTATTATCTCTTTTAGGGAAATCTATCAAAAATTACAATTCTTTCTTGATTTCTAAGCAATCATTTCCTTCATAGAAATCATTTTCTAATGATCTGTTTAGCTATCCATTTTATCTTCTCTAATGTTTTTTATGCTGAAATAATTAATTTATTAATCTTTTTGGTATTTAGTATTTAATTAAAAGTTTTTTGATATTTGTTTCTATTAATATCTATTGATAAAAAAGCTATATTATTATTAGAATATAATATTTTTTTAATCATCTTAATACCAAAAATATTTATCTTTTTGTTTATTTAATAATCTTCCAAATTTAAACCTTTTTAAACTATAAATTAAACATAAATGATTTATGAGATTTCTTTTTACAAAAAAATAAAAAAAGTCTATTTTGCAAGGAAACTTGAAATAGAAAATGAAAGATAAGATAAATCAAAATTTAATATTAAATTTTGTGCTGGTAAAATAAAATTAAACAAAAAAACAATATTTTTATTATTTTTATCCTTTTTCAAAGTGTTTCATCAGTAAACTCAAAGATGTCATTATCATTTTGCTGAAGTTTTTGGAATTTATTATTTTTGGTTTGATCAGTCTCTTTGTTATTTTAACTGAACATCTAAGTGTTATTTACAAAATTGGATTTGTTAGATATATCTTGTAAGCTTTACTAAAATATATTTGTCTTGCAATTCTTCCAATTTACTCCGTCTTCAGGCTGTTTTCTAAAGCTAGGTAAGAACATTTTATAAATAGTCTTGGTCCCAAATATTTCATTTAAATTATCTATAAAGTTGGCATGCTCAAATGTTACTTGCTTTTAAGAGTCTTAAGGTGAAGGAATTTTTTTATTCCAATATTCAATTTAAGTATAACCTTTAATAGCTAAAAGCCAATTCATTAAAGTGAACAAACTCATTGCAATTGCTAAAGCATAGCACAAGATTGCAACTACGTTGACTATTAAAGTTATTTAGTTCAAGACATCATCAAATATATCGTTAAAAGTCAAGTTTAAATATCCAATACTAGCCATAATTAAAGTTGTGTTGGAATAAAATAGAAATAGTAAAAAATATCTCATATTAAAATGACCAACGCAATTATTAATCCAAGGGCAATGATGATCCATTTTAAAAATACATTTATTGCAAATAGAGCAGTGGTGAGATCTAGGGGGCTTTATTTTTCTACATTTATTACAAGTATCTACATTAAATTATTATTGAATTTGTTCTACATTAATAGGAGGAAACTCAAATGTACTGCCTGGCGAAATAGCACATACAGCAAGATAGTTAAAAAGTATATTTAAAGAGCAAAACCCTATCAAAGTTGAAATTACAATAGTTAAGGCTACACTTTAGTAAGCATAGTGATGTAAAATGATGATATCAAAAATTATGGAGTAATTAATAGCCCCATAAATTCCCATAAATAAAATTTAAAGGCAAACACCAATGAGCTTGAAGACTTGAGAATATATTTTATTCATTCTCTAATTGTTATCTTAGCTATTATTTAGTTATTGACTACCTTGCATTTGAATCTTTATTATATTTTATCTATCTATTTTTTTGTTTTATGTTCTAAAAATTATTAAAATAGCTTTAAATTTTTGATTTTTAAAATAATCTTTTTGCTCAATAATAATTATCAAATTGCGCATCTGTAAATTTGAATAATAGAAGATTATATTTTAAGAAATTCACCTTAATCTAAATTTTGCAAAGTTACTGTAAATTAATCATTAAAAAAAACTTGATTGAAAATATCTATTTGATTTTTTAATTTTAATTATATCTCATTTAAATATACTTTATCTAAATTCTATCAACATTTTTATAATGAAAAAGTGTATAATTTGTTCTATTTAAAGGTACTGATTTTTTCTTGACTTTTTTATTTTTTAATTTCTAAAAATTGATTGCTCAAATGTAGATAGATTATTTTTTAAAAGATTAGCATATTTTTAATAATATTATTTAAAAAAACATTTTTTAGAGTTTAGGATTAAGAATATTAAGTAATTAAATAAAAATGGTTATTTTCAAAGTAATAATTAAATGGAAAGAGGATCAATCATTTCATATGAAGGATTATTTATTATGATTATTAGAATCAGGAATAAACAGAGCTTTTATAAATCAATATTTAAAATATCATATATTACATATTATTATTAATATAATTTAATTTCTAAGGTTATGATTAAAAAAAGAGATTCTCTCATACTTTTTTCAACTATAGTTGATTATAAGATAATACATAATTAACATATCATTTTTGTCTCAGTAATTAATGAGTAATTTTATTTTGATCAAAAATAATTAAAAAACTTATTTAAAAATGATAATAGAAATTTATTCACTAATAAATATTATTTTAATAGAAAAACAAAAATTAATTTCAAAGTTTTGTGAATATCAGAATAAGTTAGTTATTCAAATATCTGATTAATTTAGTTCGAATTCTTTATAAAACTCCTCTTCTTCTTATTTCATAAGTTTATCATCTTCTTGCATTTCTTTGAATTTTTCTTATATCAAACTTGGCCAGTATATTCTCCAAATAATAAAAGAATTAAAAATAAATAAAATTATTACTGTAATACCATAACCTAACCAAACACCCTTTAATTACATATCCTAATAGATTCCTAAATAAACACAAAGTGGCATTCCTATTAACCAATAGCTAATCAGTACTGAATAAAACCCCAAATCTGCCAAACCAACTCCTATTTAAAAAAATAAAAGCAATTTATTTTTCAACTAATTAGAATATTTAAATAATTGAATACCTTTGATAATACCCTAAAGACAAGATTAAGTGTAATCAAATATAACAAATAGGGCTATAAGTTTACTTATATCAACCATAGTTTAAAGCACTTCTGGATCTTAAGTGTAAAATTGATAGATGGATTTTGAGAAATACATGAAAAATATCATAAATAAAATTCCAGTAGTTATTCCAAAGATGAAGCTAAACTTTGTTAGGAGGCGACATTTTTTTATATGGCGCTCTCCAATAGCATTTGAGCTTAAAGTGTTAAGAGATAAATTAACCCCTAAAAATATACAGTAGAAAATCTCAAATATATTTGTTACAATAACATGAGCTGCTAACATAACAGAGTTTTAAAAAGAACCCACAATTAAAGTTTTCATTCCATAAAATAGAGCATCAAAGCAAATTGGGAATGCAACAGAGCTAACATAAACTATATATTTTCCAAGACCTTTGAAGATGCTTTTGAAAGAAAAAAACCAAGATTCAGGGCATGGATTTACATAAATAATATATGATATAATAAGTACATTGTTAACTCCCTATGTTATATTTGCTGCAAGAGCTATTCCTTTATATCCATATGGTAAAAAATACCAACAAAGGAAAGGATGAATACATGTAGTTATCAAGTTAATAGTGCTGTGTACATGATATATTTCCATTATATTTAGATATGACCTGAATAAATCGAAAAGATAAACAAACAAGATTAAAGGTAAAAGACAAAGCAAGTATTCTTTAGCTAGTATAGCTACTTCTTCTTTCTACCATAGTAGGATTAGGATCTTATCAGAGTAAAATGCAACAATTATAGGGATACTGTAAAAGCAAATTATCAAAAATAAGGCTTTGTTAAAGTAAAGACCTATTAATTTAAAGTGTTTTGCGCCAAATGCTCTTCCTGCTAAACTTGTAAATCCTTCATTTAATCCCATAACAAATAATCCACCAGAAAAATAAATTATCATATCTGATAATCCTATTGCTGCTATAATTTCAGCTTAACCAAGCATGCCTATAAATATTAGGTTGATATTCCAAATTACTTCCATTACTAGAGTAGTCATAGTAATTAGTAAGGATGAAGTTAATATCTCCTAATAATATTCCTTTTCTTGAACAAGCTCATCACTGAAAAATTTTGGGAAAAGCATCTCTAAAACAGCAATAATTCTAAATAAATAATATTTTTATTCAATTAATTAAGTCTTTTAAAATAGATATTTATTTGGAGCACTTATTAATCATTAAATAAAATTCAAGTTAATTAAAAGCTATTTATCCTTCTACGGTCTTTCAAAAAAAAATTGAATAACTAAATTGATAAGTTTTTTTGGGGTTGATATATGAAATTTGAGTAGAGAGGATAATAAATACATTAAATTTAAAAATAGTAAATAGAATGAATATTTTTTTTTAATTTTAATGATTTTGAGATTAAATTTATTTTATTCAAAATATTAAATAAACCTTAATTTTTCAATTTAATATTTTCCATTTTTTTAATGATAAATCTTACCAAAATATTAATATATTTCATTTTTGCTTTTCTCAATAATAAAAATCTGTAACCCAAAACAATAGGATAGTACAGTGAATAAAAATTAATTTGAAATAAATATTTATAAGGAAGAAACTTAATTCTTAAATGAATTCTAACATTTTTGATTTTAATTTTTTTCAATATATAAAAATATTTTTTATTTTAAACAAATGCTAATCTATGCAGATAATAAATATGTTGATGGAGTGGATACATACAAATAATCATATAATAAATATTTTCATAACACTTAATATTAATATAAAGTTAATTTATTTATTTGCAAAATATTAGTTATTATTTACTTTCAATCTTAAATTTTTGGATTAAACTGAGAAGATTGATTTATTCAAATTTTAATTTTTTCTATATTTAGATCTAAGTTTTTTTTATCAAGTGTTTTATTTTAGATATTACTATTATTTATTTGGTTTTTTTCAGGTGTTTTATTTTGTTATGATTGTTGAAGATAGTTTTACTTTGTCGGAATTTTCATTCTAGGATTACCATTATAATTTGAGTATTAATTTTCTTAAGTTCCTTTTTGTACGCTTGAATTATCTAAACTTTCAGATCTATTTAATATATTTTTATTTATATATTTTTAATTATTATCTTAGCCTTTTCCATTTTAACTTTAATTATAAGAAATACTTCTTGTTTACCTATTTTAGTTGTTTTGTAATAAACTTGAGTTTTAGCTTTGTTCTTTACTTTATTATAGATTTTAATTCTACTTTTATAACAAACTTGTAACTTATGGTTTTTATTTATTTTAATTATTTTATGTCAAATCTTCTGTTAAGATTGTTTTCATAGCATCACTGTATTTCTTTTCATCCAAAAGTAAAAGCATTTCTTATAACTGCTCAATGTCTGCTTTCGATAATTATGGCTAGAAAAAAAATAATTTTTTAATTAAAATAATCATCGATATCAAAAAATTACTTTTTAATAATTTTTTTTTCTTGAATTGTAATCATTAATTACTAAAGCTGGACCTCCTTAATAAAGGAATTTAAAAATCTACCAAATATAATCATTTACTATTCTAAAATTGACATTCTTTTTTAACCCTGGCTTCAATGTGTTTTAAGGACCTAAAAGTTGCTTATTGTCTATAGAACCAGGAGGGGGCATACCTTTAATAAAGTTTCTTTTAAAGAACTTTTTATTAGAATAAAGATAATCTTTCCATTTAACCATCCAGTTTTCATCTATTATGTATGTCTCTTCAGTAACTAATATAAAAATAGTTTTTTCATGGAATTTAAAATAAAATAATATCATTTACATTTTGATTCAAACTTAGATATGATACTTTTTTCTAGTTTTCTTCTTCTTTTGATATTTCTTGCTATTCTAACACATTCTTGACAAATGGGTAAATTTGATTCTATCATTGGACCACCTCCGTAACTTTCTAGTAAATAACTTGCAATTTCTATTGGAACCATTACACTTTGGTTTTTCAAAAATTCAACAGCATAGTTTGTTTCTAATTCTTAATCATTATTATCTTAAGACATATCCATAATCATTGTAGGATCCATGTTGGAATTTTCTGCTATGAGTAGACTGTTAGCACTTCTGGCCGTTTTAGGTGGAAAACAATCAAAAAAATCTGGTTTTATTTTACTGTGGTTGCAAAGTAAGTGTTGAGTATGAATTATACCTGGGTTTGCTAAATATTTTAACTTCTCATACCAAAAGCAGGGGATATATGCACTTTTATCTCTATTTATTTAGAGTTCTCCTTGTTTAATAAGCTATAACTAACTATGGAGATTTCTAAATAATGCATTTTATGGTTTTTATTTTAATTTATAAAAAAGCAAATAAGGTTAAATATCCTTTATATTAGCAACCACATCAAAAGGTTTGAATTGAGAATTTGAGAATTTATAAAACATATTATTTTTATAGTTTTTAATATATGTGTTATAAGAATCTCCACCCAGTTATTTTTCATGTTCAACTACTGCAAGGAGCTCGTATTGAGTTAGTGACTAATCATACTAGTCAAATTACTATTGAAAAGGGATTAATTATATTTATCTAATTAAAAAAGTTTAAATTTACTTTCATAAAAGGAGCTAAATCTAAATTATCAATTGGAATATCTATAAAATCATTTAGCTTTAAGTTTTATCCATTTACTTGTTTAAAGCGAGAGACTTGCAAGCAAAGTATGTTAGGTAGGGTAAGGAAATTACAACTTTTTGAGACATTAACTTTCATTTTGCAATCTTCACAGAAAAAGCTATTTTTAGAAATTAATACTTAAAAAAAACTAAATTAATCTCTTTAGAATTAATTACACTTTCTTCTCTGAGACAACACTGTTCTCACAAAAATATGCCAAATATTCACTGAGAGTGTAAAATTCTTTCTTCGGTTGTTTCTACTGTCTGTAGATAGAAATAAATATTTTTAAAACATATTTATGGCTAATTTTTATTACTTATTCGAATTAAATAATTTTGAGAATATATTTTAGTCTTTTGGGTTCTTTTCTTTTTGTTTCTCCTTAAAGATCCACTATTCATTTTAAGGTTTCCACTTTTTAGAAAATAAATAATTGGTGTCATTTTATTTCATTAAAAATTTTACATCTTTATCTGGTATGTCTAATGCTATACCAGTAAAATCTTCTTCGCACCAATAAACAAATTCACATTAAGTGCACTATGCTCTGACACAAAGTTTACCTTTGAATGTTTGAGAAATAATAGAATAATCACAATAGTCTTTAATATTATTTCTTAATTAAAATAATTTATATTAATTGATAACCTAAAATCATTATAAAATTTAATTTGATTTACATAACATCCCACTCCTCTTATAAATCTTTTGTAGTTTACTGTGTTTTCTTCATATCAAATAATTTTTTTCCAATATACTTAAAGTCATCATGTAAGATATTTATAAATTTTTTAAAGAACTCATAAGCATCTTTAAATCCATAACCTCTAAATGAGGGGTCAACTTAATAAAGTGAGCTATAAAATTCCTAATTTTATTGAATTACAGTGAGAAAAAATCTTAAAATAATTGTACTGATGGCTTTATTGCTCTTTCTTATCCTGTCCACATATTGAATAAAAGCTTTGTAAAGAAAAATGAAACTCTTTTCACTGGAGATTTAGGGACACAATTATTTATATTTCCATAGACTTTAAACATTTTCTAAAATACCTTCTTTATGATTGGGATATTACTAAAAACTTAAACAATACAGTTTATAAAACTTGTATTAGTAGAATTTATTAGACTGCATAATCCTCTATTTGATTTCCAATGAGATTTGGGGTTAGAAAGATTTGATTTTACTATTTATACAAATATTTTATCAATTAAATAACATTTTATTAAATAAAATAGAAAGAATTTGTTTCTTATATAATTACATAAGTTGCTATCCCAATCAAACTCAATAGAATGAAAAATATCCCTAATTTTTCTTGGATTTGGCCAATTCTTCAATTCTTCTGATTTATCTTAATTGTACCTTTTTATTTATTTTCCTTTGTCTTGAGTAAAAATTAGTTTTTTTATATTTAATTACATTTCCAAATCAAGTATCTCTACATCACAAGCTATGCAATGTATCAAACAAGTCTAGCAATTGATAAATAAAGTATGATTATCTTCTTCATTTGCTTGATCTTGAATAGTTTACAAAAAATTGAATTAGATCCTAAAAATCTATACTATTGACTGCTTAAAATTAACTAATTACTTTCGCAATGTTTAAGAATGCTAAAACTATCTTATTGCTATCTTAAAAAGACAGAGTCACAACCATCCTGTTTAAATATATGCATTTATATTCTTTCAAAGCTTTTATTAAATGCTTAAAAAATAAAGTTACATGTAGACAAATCCATTCTTCTGGATTGGATTGATACATTTCTTAGTTAAATTGATTAAAAATTTTCTTGACCTTATTTTCGCTGATGAATTTCTATTAAATTTAAAAGTTTAATTTCTATTATGCAATTCAATTGAACCATTTTTAATTACTTTAAATTTATCTTGCTAATATTTTGCATCCAATAACGGATTTATATTATTCATATGTTTGCATATTATTTCTACCGTATTAGGCTTGCTTTATGTTTAATTCATTTGCTTATTTCCTTTTTCAAAATTATTCTATTTGAACAATTCTACTATCGTTTAGTCCCTTGCTAATATTATATTAGTTCCTGCTTATATTTTTGTGTTGGCTTTATTTCAATTGCTATTTTATAATCTCTTAAATAAATTTTGTAAGTTTTCAGTTCAATTAACTTCTTGTTATTTTTAGAAATTTTAATAACTCTATATCAAAAATAAATAATTAATCAAATGTGATTGATTGTTTTAAATATTTTATATCAGTAAAGAATTTTTAACTTGTCTGTTGAATAAAGTTTGTTTAAAACATAGTATATTTTTTTTTTCTATGAAAAATTAATTTTTTCTAAAATATTTTTATTTAAAAAAATTGTAAAAATAGCTGAAAGTAAGAGGTAAGAGATAATATATCAATTAATAAAATACTACAAAAGCTCAAAATTAATATTAATTTTCAACGACTATAAAGAAATGATATTGTAAATTTTGAACTGCAAAAAAAAAGTTAACATAATTATAGTAGCTCTAAAGTTTAATAACGCAGAATATTAATTACAATTTTTTGTTTGAATAATTAATTTCTACAAAATTAAGATATCATCAGCTGAATTATTAATAAATATATAATTTAATTAGAAGAGTATACTTAAGTCAAATAGGGAATTATAAATAATATACTAAATTGCAAATATTGACAAAGATACTCAACAACTTATACCAACTAAGAAATTTTTAGTTTATATTATGTCTATATAATAAGGAGCCAAATGCAATTGTCATGACACAATTATAAAATTCTTGCAAACTGAAAATAATCAGCTTAAAGAATAAAATAAGGATTTTAATGATTTAGTTCGCTTAAATAAAGAAATGATAAGAAATTTGCTTTAGATAAATCATAGTTAGGATTAGCAATAATTTATTACATAAAATAGCTAGTTTTATGGAATGTCTAATTAGATGAATATACTTTAAAATAACAATTAAAACTTATAAACTGGAAATATGAATTCATAAATTAATAATGGTTAGTAAACAAATAGTGCTGCTATAACTGCTAAAGAAAATATAATAAATGCAAACAATTAGATATAACTCTAGAGCAGTTAGAGATATGGTTAAGCTTAATCAATTTCTTCCATTTAATCTATGAGATTCAATCCTTAAAAAGAAAGGACTATCCAAACAGCAACAGCTAAAGGAGAAAAAACTACGGCCTGTACTTCAACTAAATCTGAAAACAGCAATAATAAAGTTTATGAAATTTTATTTGCATAAATTGCTGAAGAAAATAATTCTTTGTATGAGATTATCTAGAGAGTTAGCAAATAAAGAGACACAGCTTAGAGTAAAGTAAATTGATAAATTAGATATGTTTTTTCATTTTAATATAAAAAATAAAATTGGCTTACAATTTAATTAATTATTATTATAAAAGGTGCTTATAAATGAATAAATAGCTGAAGGAATTGAAAATTAAGAAAAAGAATTAATTAATGAATATTCTGAAAAGTTAGTTAATTTAAATCGAATTATTTAAGAATAATAGAGTTAAATTTAAATTCTCCTCAACTAAAATCCCAAAGGTTAAATTTTTCCTGGAACGTTCATAAGATACAGAGAAGTATAAATTATTTTATTCCATTTTAAATGATGATTGTTTGATGATACTTTTCATAGATTGTGTTAGCAAAAGACTCTGAATTAAGAATTAACAATAGATTAGAAAGCTCATTAACTCTAGTAAAATCTCTTTAAGAAAAAGTATAAACTCTAGAGGAAGAAAAAAATGAGTTAATATTCATCAATGGAGTACAAAAAGACAATTAATTTATTTTGAAGCTTAAAATTTTTTTTTTCAAATTAGGTGGTCAGTTAAGAGCTTGAAAAAATAAGAAAATAAAACTACACAAAAATGCAATATAATAATTAAAAATAATAAAGCTTTTAAAATCGAGAAATAAACATTAATGATGATTAGTAATAGTTTTAAGTTAAGGCAAAGTAAGGAACATTAACATCTTCTAGAGACATGGATAACTAGGATAAGGCAATTAACAGTAACTTCTTGTTTATTATTTTTGAAAGCTATTTACTAAGTTTTTGTTGAAAATAGAAATTAATAAAGTTATAAATATGGAGACAGGGGAAAGTGAAGAATTATTTGTGCCTGATGTTATACCAGAAAGAGTTCAGTTAATAAAAGATGATTAAAACTAGAATAAAGTAAAGATTCCTCAACTTGATTTAACTAAAGCTAAAAAAATCCAAGAAATAAATTTGTAAAAATAACTTGAAATGCTGAAATAGAAAGAATAAATGTAAGCTACTTAGTAGCTTAAGCAATAAATTTCAAAGGATAATTAAGTTGATCTTTCTAACTCAAAAAATTTAAACCAATCATCACTAAAAATAAATGAGCTAGATATGAAACTGCTTGAAAAATATAAGATGTAAATTATTTTAATTTATTTTTGTTTTTTTAAGCTAATTGACATTTTCTGATAGAGTGGAAAATGAAATGTTTAAGGCAAGAGCATTTTTGGAAGAAGAAATTTTGAAACAGCAATCAATTTAAAAGTTTTTGGATGAATCATTAAGGAAAATTGAGGAATTAGAAGCTGTAAATAAAACACTTATAGAATCTAATATGTTATTTTAATAAAAATGGAAAAGATTATGGGATTCTTACATGTTTTATAGAGAATATTATATGAGAGATAGTAGAAAGACTTGTAAGTAAAAAAGAAATTAAAGCATTGACTCTAATATTAAGTAAAGCAATTAAAATAAGGATGGCTTCAATTAAATGTAACCAAATTTCTTGTTTGCCACATAGAATTATGAGTATCAATATTGTTAAGGGAACAATATTTAATTACTTAATGATTATTATTCACCTGAATCTCTATGTAGATAAGCTAATAAAAAAAATCAATAAATTTTCATGATATAATCACCTAAGTATCAACAAAATAGGTCTTCAGTATAATAAAATATTTTCTAATCTCCTTAATAAATAAATGAAAAATAATTATAAATTGAATCAGAATTGTTGAATCAATAAGTGGTATAGCCTATTACAGAGAGTTAGCTGCTTGAAATGGCTTCAGAGTACTTTTTGTCTCAAAGATAAAATAAAATTCCATCAATTTATGAATAGCGTTAAAATAATTAGAATTAAAATGACAATAAAGCTGCAATAGTGAACATGGCTCTAGAGCTATATTTAGATACACAAAGGAGATAGATATTATAAAAACTCTCCGAAGGGAAGAAGTTTAGAAAGAGAAGTAAAAGTTTAGACTTTATCCATAAAGTAAATACATCAGTGTAATAGGATAATATTGGGAAGAAGCATTTTAATTTAAAGAAATTGAAAGAAAATGGGTAAAAAATAAGATTTCCAAGTAGAGAAATTAATTAGAATAGCTAATTTTAAGATAGCTAAAATATCGAGAATTTAAAGAAAGTTTAAGCAAATCATATTCACCGTTGCTGCATTTGCAACGAAGACATGAATACATAATGTAACTAAATTCAAAAAAGGTAATAAAATATTTTGAATAATGAAACATTTTAGATATTTGATGAGCTTGCTGAATAACTTATTGAGTAAGAAAAAACCATTCCAAAGAACACAAATCATCACTCATTTGGGTTGAATAATCAATAAAAAAAGGAGTAGATTTTAGTTGAAAATAATTACTAATACAATGGAAATGAAAATAAAATTATTTTAGGCAGTCTAAATAAAATATAAAAGAAACAAGAATTTGTTGATTAAGGGGTGTAAATGTTCTCTGGAGACATATTATCCAGCATAGATAATATAAATGTTTCACCAGAGGAAGTAAGAATTAGTATTATGCCTAATCATTACAATAAATACTTCAAGACTGATATAGATCATTAATAAAAAAACAATTTTGACTACCTTTAAGATGAATTAGAAAATTTGACTGAAACTTTTATTTCTTCTCATCAATCTCATGTAATAGAGAATAACAATAAAAATAAAAATTTGAATGAGAATCATTAAGTACCTTATTTCATAAATATCATATAGCCTTTATCCAATTTGGAAAATTAAGTGAGTGCAAGAAATTCTTCTTAAGGAACTATTAACAATCAGTAAATCCCTTGTTAAAATTAAGAAGTCCATAATAGTAATTCAAATAATGCTATCAAGGAACAATAAAATATCTGCTGTTAATAGACTGAATAATAGAATAATGAGTGCCTTATTTAAAATGAATTCAAGAACTCACATTAAGAAAATAGTGCTAATAAATTTAACTAGACTCCTTCAGAAAAATTAATCAGTAATGAGTAAGAATAAATAGATTAGAATAACAATAGCAATATTTTTAATAATATAACTAATGGCTCTGGAGATAAAAGTGAAATTCTTCAGGAAAATAAATTTTCTAGTAATATTCCTTTCCATCCTTAGGAATAAAGAAAAATGTAAGAATATAGACATCACTTCGATGGATAACTTGCTGATGACTAAGCTAATAATTAATTAAATGATTTCCCTATCAAATAAGAGTAAATATAAATACAAAATAAAATTAATTAAGACAATTAGCTCGGCCAAGAAATAGCCATAAGCAGAGGAGAGATAAATTAAGAGAACTAAAATAATAGTAATAATTATAATACTAAAGACAATAATAGTTAAGAACAAAAGGCAAACACAAATATTGACTTGTCTAATATCTAACTAATAGTATTTGATTGAGTTATCAATTAATTTATCAATAGAGTTATAGAGGTGGAAAACGATTAGTGAATTAGTATTAAAACTCTTTTTGAAATATTTTAAAAATTTTTTATAACAATTTTATTTTAGTAACAGAGATTTTGTAATGTTTATAAGTAAGTTCATTTATTATAACAATAAAACATCCAAATCTTATTTTATTTTTGTTTGATTCAAGGGTGAATTCAAATTAATTGTAAATTTGCCAAGGTCAATCATGAGTTGATAGTAAATTAAATTTATGAATGAATAATAATCCTTTATTTAAAACTTTTGTTCATAAGATATTGTTTTTTTTATATGATTATAATAAATTGTCATTTCCTAATAAAGGATTATTATAAAAACCACACTTTTTTTAGAAATAGAGTCTATAATTTATTCCACTAAATCAAATTATTTTTGTTTGTAGTAAGTGAGAAGAAGATATTTTTAATTTGAGAAATTTTATTTAGAATTATGAGAAATCTTCTTTTTCTTTTTAAGAGACGAATTCTAAAAATAATAAATAAAATAACAGAACAATCAATTTCCTTTATACATATTGAATATTTGGGTGTAGCCTATTTATTACTACTAGAGACCTTTTTTGATTTATTATCTTAATCAGATTATTTTTTATCAAAAATTAAAATGGTTTATGAACAAAAAAGTATCATTTTTCAATATATTTCACATATAAATAAAAACCTAGAATCTTGATTGAGACGATTGCAATTTTTTATTGAGACAAGCTTGAAAAATTCTTGATATTTTTTAAATACATTTTAAAAATCTTAAAAAATAAAAACTTATTTTAGATAATATTATCTTCTGTTTGGGTGTATGATGAGAATTTACCAAAAAAATTTTACTTTAATTTTTATTGAAAATTAAAAATATTAATTTAATTCAATGTATGCTATCTTAAATTATGTAATTGATATATAAATTCAAACATTAGATCTACTTCATAAGCTAGAAAATATACAACTTTACTTTATTTTTTATAAAAATCCCCATAATTAGAATACCAAAATTTTCACAAATTAAAAAAATATTTAATAAAAGAATGATGGATAATAGAGTATATTTGATCATTTTTAAATAAAAGTAGAAAATCAAAGAAAATAAAAGAATAACCAGATTTGTTGTAAATCGCATTTATAGCCGTTAATAAGTTGATATTTGTTTATGAATGAAATGAAAAAATTAATTGGTATTTCTAATGTAAAGAAAAAAGAAAAATTCATCAAATTTTGAAAGCTATTTTTACCTTTCAATAGAATATGAATAATACTTTATGAACAAAACAAAGTAAGAAAAATATCAAGATTTTATTAAATCTTAATCACAAATTTAATTAACAAACAATAAAACAAACAAGCAAAAAAGAAAATCTCTATCAATTACTATTTACGCCAATACTTTAATTTGCAAAAAAAAGTAATAAATACATAAGACACACTTTCATTCTAAACTTTTTAAATTAGCCAATAAAGAAAGAAAGAATCAAAGCAAACAAGTAAACCTAATTAAGAAAGATTAATAATAGCAAGCAAGCAAGCAAAGCAACTGAAACAAAGAAGATCTACCTTCAAGTTAACCAATTTAAAAGCTAAAGCAATATATTCAATAGTGATACAGCAAGGATTAAAAGAGTCCTTTAATTGACATACTATTTTCCTTTTTAAAAATGAATAAAGTAGTTAAGATTTTATATAAAAATAATCATATTTTGTCAATTAATCAACATTGATAACATAGACGATTAAGCAATTTTAGGTTATTAGAGTGCAAAATTATTTTATTTTAATAGGGAAATTATCGTGGAGCATATACTGAATGCAGTTAAAAACAATAGAATGTTTATTCTTTGTTTAATTCACCTAGCCAAGATGATTAATGCTTTGGTTTCCTTAAGGGTATTCTGCAAAATTCTGATGAAGACAATAAATAGGAGGAAATTTACTAACACAGTGGCAAAATGATCGAGTATTAATCAAAGCAAAAATTCTCAATTCAAAAAAGACTGTTTAATGATAATGATAACCAATACTATGATAATTCAGATGACTGCAGGGTTGAAGAAAATACCATTGGCTAAAAAAATCAATAAACCATATTTGACTAAAAAAACGTAGGTTAAGGATTTCATCATCAAAGAAATTTATTTGGGTAATAACAATAAGGTAGCTATAATGCCTATCATCAATATGCAAAAACTGTTTATTAAGAAAAGCAACCTGAAGATGCTCGTATATTGAATTTAAATATTAAGTCAAAGCGTAATCTTATGAGCTCCTTTTAAACAATAAGTGAAAAGCAATAATAATCTCAAAGTGAATATGACGAAGAAAAGTTCTAATCTCCAATAGAAATAGTCAACAAACAAGAGTTACTAAAGTAACAAAAACCTGAAAATCAATATGGTGAAGACTTCTCATTTGCTAATAATGTATTTACCCAAAGAATGTTGAAAAATTAATACCTGAGTGACTAAATAAATCAGAAAGCATCTTAATCGTCTTCAAACTCTTCAAATAAAAAAGAATATTAATAGCCAGCACACAATAACATCTTTGCTTAATTTTAGAATTAATCTAACTCATATTCTGTTTTCAAGAGCCAATTTCCATCATCTTAGCATCAACAATAATAACTGATTGAAATAAATCGCTATAAAGGATTTTAGACTAAAAAGAGCAATGAAGTTATCTTTTAAACCTAAACATAACTTTCTTCTGCTTCTTCTTAAAATTAGCAGAGTAGCAATAAAGAAAACTCATAAAATACATCATAATCTTCAACTTCTTCTTCAGGATTAAGTGGCTACACTTACAGTGGTGATACTTAGAATTAACCAAATAATAGCTAGGATTCTTCTTCCAGCTAAAAGTAGTCACAATTTTAGAACCAAATGGTTTCTTCACAGAAAAGACTTTAGCAATAACTTTCAAAAGATATTAATCCTAAAATTTTTTAGGTATCTCAACCTCGCTTATCTTCTTATTAATAAAATTTCATACCTTTGAAATAACAGCAGCAAGGTAGTCTTTTTGCTGACAACTCTAAAGATCAATAATTCAACTTATAAAAATAAACATCACAGATGAGTTTAGAGAATAAATCTTAATATAATTAAAATTTAAATATTTAGCCTTAAATATCATCTACTTCTTCATCCTCGCTTTCTTCTTAGTCATAAATACAATCTTCATCTCATCCCTCATGCTCTTCTCCATCTTCTCAATCATCATGTTCATCAGATGCTCAAAATAACTTACGCAAACTATCGTTTTCTTCTAATCAATAAATTTATGTTCCGTCTTCTTAAAATTAGTAGATAGCTTAGTAAAATTATAATTAAAATTCTTCCTAGATAAAATCATAAAAATATCTTGGATCTAGTGGTAAAAAGCCTTTTGGTAAGAGTAAGCAGCCAGTCTACTATGAAAAACAGCAAGCAGTTGGCTCTTAAAATATATAAATATAACAATAACAATAAAAGTAGTAATTTGAATTCGTTGAATAGTAGTAGAGTCTACCTTATCAGACTCCTTTGAAAAAAGAATGTTAGTCTCCTTCTATATCATCTTGCTAAGATGATAATTACTAAAATCAATATGGATTTAATTCTCCTCTCTACACTCCAAATACTATGGGTAAGTTGCATAGAATCAAAGAAACCTTTTATGAAAGTACACCTATAAATGAATTCAAGTAAAGATTTGCAAGAAAAATTAAATAGTTAAGATAGGAACTTAAAGATAATTGTAAAACTCCTGAGGGAAGTTAAATAAATGTTCAATCTACAAATTCAAGTATTCTGTAGAAAGAAATAAAATAAAAGCTTAGTTTTGTGGATATATTAGGTACTTCAATTGCAAAAATGTCTTAAATAAAACCTAATATCTATTGGAAACTTATGTTCGAATTAGCAGATTATGCTAAAAAAGACTGCATGTACCATGAGGCAAAATACTTCTACAAAATAGCCATAAATTTGTAGCCCTTTTGTCCAGATGTAAATAAAAGATTAATTATTACCATAAATCAAAATATGAATAAATTTTCTGTTTGGAATTGGATTAAAGATAAGATTTTTATGTTAATTAAAAACACTCTAAAAGCTAAATTAAAATTTGGGTGGTTTTAGCATCAATTAAAAATTATTAAAATTTTTTCATATCTTTTTTAAATTCAACTGACTGATTTAAACAGATTAAATTAGTTAACAAATTGATTATTTGCAATTAAGATATTAATCTTAATCATTCATTTCATCTTTGGTATTTTCTTTGATTAATTTTTAATTTATTTTAAAAGATTTGGCTAGAATATGCTAAAATGGAAGAAGATTATGGAAATTTACATAAAGCCAAAGAAATTCTAGAAAATGCATATCCATTCTGCAAAATGAGCGATAGTTTAATTTTGAAGCTTCTTAGGATCATTGAGAAAATTGGGAAAATTGAAGACATCAGAGTTATCCTTTCTAATTTAAATTAGTTAAAGATAGATAAATGTTGGAAAATTTATATTGAAGGAGCCTTTATTGAAATTAGATTTGGAAATATTAAAAATGCTGAAAGAATATTAAAAATGTTGCATAGTTATTTAGATCTTAACGGCTAAGTCTGCTATGAATACGCAAGAGTCTTAGAGCTCCAAGGAAAATATTAATAAGTAATCACATTATTTATTTGATTAATTTTTGCTGTTTCCCCACTTACTAATAATATCAAATCAAATGAAAACCATAAATTTATGATAAAGAGATAGATACTTACCTAGCTTTCTAATACCACATATTTTAATATGAAGTTCTTCTCATTATTATTTAAATTTCTTTTTACAGATAATTACATCAGTTTATAAATTTTTTACTGCTATTATTATTGCCTTTATTAATTTTGTTTTAATATAATTCTCATAAAAAGGCTTTGAATATTTGCTAATAAGCTTAAGACAAAGGTTTAAAATGTACAAGTTTATGGACTTTATATTTGAAGCTTTATGAAAAGACTTGCACCACTGTTCAAGCATCCGTCTTAGAAAAATTCATCCGTCAAGCTAATTCTTCTTTGCCTAAAGAAATTATCTGGAAAATATATCTAGAAATTGCTTAAATATGTGAGAAAAAGAATGCAATCAATCTCGCAAAATAATATTTAATGATGTCAATAAGAAACTCTCATGAAAGCATGAGATGGAAACCTCTTATTTAAGTAGCTAAGATCGAGTTATTATTAGGAAATAAAGATAATGCAAATAGAGTTATCTAGAAAACTCTAGAAGCATGTTCTGAGAAGTAGAAGCCTTATCTGATCATTGAAGCAGCTAAATGTGCAGAAATTGCGGGAGATATTCCTTCAGCTTTAAATCAAATGGAGTCTCTTAAAAGTTACATGAAATCAGAATGGAAGGTAAAATTTTATTCTTTAACTTGACTTGAATCTGAAATTAGCATTTCTAAATCAATGCCAGTCAATGCACATTTTTAAATAATTTAATAATTGAGTTTCATTTTATTTTAGACAAATATAATCTCTATTTATCAAATAGAAATAAGATTTGTTAATAATATTCCTTTATCTAACTTTTTTAGAGAACAAATCTTCTATAATATCTTTCTCTATTTTAATTAATTAAGAATTTATAAAAAAATAAATTTTATTTAATCTTTAGAGTATTATATTTAAATCTAATTTATTTATAAAAGATTTATATGGAATATATCTCCATGCTTATCAGAAACAAAAAACATAAAGAAGCTTCTTAAGTCATTAAAGAATCTCTTTACACTCATACACTAGCTGGAAGACTATGGGGTGAATTGATTTAACTAGAACACATTAAAGCTACTAATAATGATCTCAACTCTGCATTTGAATTCTTCTTAGTTGCATTAGAAGAGGTTCCAAAATCAGGAGAAGTTTGGTACAAAATTATTCTTTTATTTCATAAGCTAAAATTTTTAATAAATATAGGTGTGAAGGAGCACGTTTGTGTATGAATCCATTTGGTAATAAATATGACCTTAATAAAGCTAAATAATTCCTAGAATATGCTATATTTTTTACTCCTTAATATGGAGACTCTTTCATCGAAGCTTTAAGATTGTATACCATCCTTGGAGAAAGAGACTAAATTAAATAATTAAAAAACGTAATCATTTATTTATAATCTTATTTATATTTGATATAAATGTTAAAAAATAAGAAAACAATAATATCACAGCCAAACTATGGCCATCTTTGGTACTACATGAAAGAAACCACCAGAGATACATCTATGTAAATCTTTAATTCAATTTAATTTTACTTTTTTTCTTTAAATACATAAAAATTCAAAAAAATCAAATAATGGCTAAAAATAATTTAAAGAAATAATTAATTGCAAAAAGAAATAGAAAATATTTTTTTTAAATTTAATGTAAAATTAATATAAAAATAGAGATGTATGGAAAAAAATGAAAAAACTTGTTTCATAAGAAGTAGACAACACATTTGTATATTACCAAAAAAGAATGGCATCAATAGATCTTTAATCTGAAAAATAATATACACCTATGATAACTGCTCTAACTGAGTATAATGACCTTTTCTTCAATGAAAATATTCCTTAAGAAATTAGATGGAAAACAATATTCTATTTAGACTAATCTCTAAATTAAATTTGAAAAAAATGTTAAAAACATCAAAATTAATAACAACATATTAACCAGTTTGATATTTTGATTAATTTCAATATCATTTTAACTTAACAAATTAAAATCTCAATCGATACAATATGAAAAAAACCTTTTACAAGCAATATACTAAATATATATACTTATATAATATAATTAATTTGGCAAATGCTAATAAAACTATTATTAATTAAAACAAATTAAATTTTAAAATGAAATAACCAATTAAATAAATTTTATAATTTTGTCTTTTGTATATTCTATAAATATATTTGCATTAAAACTTTTTTATTTTAAATTATCTAAATAATTCAATTTACATATTAGTTTAATTTATAAAATATTTTTATTTCCATATCTGAATTATTTTATATTTTGTACTCTTATGATTAAATTTAAATATTAAAATTACTTACATTTTTTAGACAAAAATCTGAAGATAAAATATATTTCAGTTTGGGTAACTTTTATCTCCTTATTGATCATAAGTTTGTTTATCACATTTTTCAGAGTTTAATTTCAAAAAAGTTGTTTATTTAAAATGATTTAGCCAAAATATTATTTGGGTACGAATAAATTGTTTTAATTGTATTTTATAATATAGAAAATAGTGCTTTATTGATATTAAATCCAAGCTGAAAAATTGTAAAAATAAATTGAAAATTGTTGATCTATAAAATATTTATATGTGAATATATATAAGGAACATAATAATAGATTTGAATTATAATTTATTTTTTAATTTAATATTTTTATGAAATATAATTTGGAAAATTGAGTTATTTTCAATAAAATGGATTTTCTATTTAAGGTTGAATCAAATTGTTTGATAAATCAGCATTGAATGAAATATTTGAGCTTGCATCATTTTAGCTGTTTTATTGCTTTCTAGAATTACTACTCTTACCTAAATCATTCATTCTTTTTTCAAAATCGTTTTAAAAGAACCCTATTAAAAAGAAATATTTATTTTATTTCAAAAATAAAAAAATTTTACCTTTAGTCTCATTGCTAGGATTAAATGAGCTGAATAAACTGCTTGCTACCATTGACTACTCTCCATCTTGAATAAAAATAAATAAATTAGCTACTTTCTAAGTTTAGAATAAATATTTACTAGAGGCTTGTGGGTTCTAAGTAAAGCTATTTTTCAGTGTGTTATTTCTTGCTTAAGATTGATAATTTTATGTTTATCCTACAGAATTATAGCTTGGTTGAGAATTCTTTGAATTCCCAAAACTAGCTGATTAATAATTAGAAGCTATAGAAATATTTGGATTTTAATTTTAAAGTAAGATTTATAAATCTTAAGGGCTCAGAGTTTAATCACATGGATGCTTTTTAGGGAGATAATTTAATTTTTTCATTTATTCTTGAAGTTACTCTTGGATAGGTACTTATTGTGAATTAGGTTATTAAATTTATTATTGGAAGCAGCTTTTGCTATTTTTTTAATACTGATCTTACTTTTTATTCAAATTTCTAGAATTATCAGAATAATAAGCTTAGTTTAATGATGTATCTCCAGATTGGTATTGGTTTTAATGCATTTATTTAATATTAGTACTCATCATGCTATTTTAAATGTCTTAATTTTATACAGGTATTATCTATTCTTACTACTATTTACTGTTACAAAGTTATTACATAATTGGTGATTTTAAAAAGTTTGTTGCAAGTTCTAAAACATTCTTTTTGTTGTTTTACTTTTTGGTTTCTTGTAAATTTTCATTTAAGTGATCTACATGTAATGAACCTCCAGACTATTTTCTACCTTCTGTATGAATTTAATTTACTTTTCTTTATTAATTCTACTAAATTTAAAATTATTATGCTCCCATGTTTTTAGGAGAAATACAAATTTGCTATTAAATTGAGTTTCCTTAATAATTAGAAACAAATCTATTTTCATTTTACAAGCCATTTTAATTGCTATTTGTTCCGAATGATTATTTGAATTATTGATTTTAAAGTATTTCTGAATTTTTTGTGAATTTATTATTGATTGTATTTTATTGATTGTAATTAGCATTTGCATTATACATGTTTTTAATTTAATTATGTCTTAAGTTTTGATGATTGTTAAAATTATTTTCAATACTATTTTGATCCTCAGTTGTGATTTAATATTCACTAATATTACTCTTTGTCCTAAAATGTCCTGTAAATAGTGTTTCTTATTGTTAATTTAATGTTGATTGTAGTTAGTTGGAGGTAGTTTATTAAGTTGTTCCATCAGTTATTGAGTTGCTGTAAAGTTAATTTCTTGAATTAAATGATTATTTAGTTGCAAACTTTTATGAATCTATTAATAAATCCTATTAAATATTTTTCTATTATAAAACCTAATTTGATTAATTATGAATATTTTTAGTAGAGTTGATAGTATTCATGTTTGAATTTGACTAGTTGAAGCTATTATCAAGAACAAGAACTTTTGAGTTTTTGTTTGGGTTTTTAAGAGCTTTATTTAATTATTATTGGGTTTCTTTTTTATCAATTTAGTTATGGCTGTTAAAAAACTACATGCTATTATCTGATCCTTATGAATTTTAGAATTTAGATGATGGTGAGATTCTATAAGTTTAGTTTAATTCCTAGTTTGATTTTTGATGATTGTATGAAATTAAAAGATTTTATTAAGATTCTCCTAGCTTTGATTCTTTCTTTTTTAATTCTTTATGAAATTCTATTTAATCTTTTATTTTTGATTAAACATTTCTCAAATAAGAAGGAATTTAGTTGAAAGATTAGCTTCCATTAAAGCTAATAGCAGAGGGAGATTTACTGTTTCTAGGGGTACGAGAGTTAGACCTGGATGGGTTGTTACTTTTACTTCTATTTGCATTTTTTTAGCATGGCTACTTGTACATTTTATAATTATTATTTTAATTTTAACTTTTCCGACTTCTGCTCTAAGTACTGCTTTCTTTTTTTTAGTCTTTTTTATTGAAATTCATTGAATTTTAATGACTTGCTTAAGACTAAGCTAAAATATTTTAAGTGGACTTTAGAGGAGATAAAGATGATTTTCTTTTATTATCTTCAAATTAAGAGCTAGAAATTAAATTGTCTTTAGATTCTAAATTTCCTAAGTAAGATAAATTCTCTTTATTCTTTGAGCTATTTTTTTCAGCAATCTACTTAAGAAATCTATTTTAGCAGTTGTTATTTTAATTAGAATTTTATCCTATTTCTGAAAGACGTTTTTGAGAAGGAGAAGAAAAATCCATTAGCTTTAACTAACCCCCATCAGAATTTTTACAACTTGTTAATGGGTGATTTTGTTCTAAACTATTTGGATATTCGCTTTAAGAAATAGCAAAACTATTCAAATGTAGATTCTCACTAATTTTTTTTTACTAAAATCTATTGTTCATATTTTAAGTTTATGAATTAGTTTAATTTGATACAGGTGCTATATGTGTACTATGACTTTATTTTCTTTAGCTGCTTTCAAAAGACATTTTTTTTAATGTATTTTTAGGAGATAATATTTAATTTAAATCATTTTTTTATTCATTTAGATATTGATCTTATTGACTATTAGTAGAATTACCTAACCTATGAGCAAACTAAGAATTTCCTTTTTTAAAAATAAATAATTCTAATAAACTTATATAATATAAATGTTTTACTCTATTCTATGTTTTCATAAAATAATCTATTGATTTCTTATATGTCTAATCCTTCAAAATTAGTTTTCTTGAATTTTGATCCCTCTCTACTAGGATCTTAGTTTGATTACTATAAAAATATTTTTTAATTTTTTATTTTAAATAGCTTTAATTGGAATATTACATCTGCCTGATTGGAATTTTAACTAGATGTATTATTGTTCTTTCCATTAATCCACTCATTTCCTCCATTTAGAGTATTAGCTACGTTTTTAGTTAATGTTTATATTTATTGCTTTAATTGAGATACTTATTCTTAAAGATCTTTTTTTTTCATATTTTGAATTGACTCTAAAGTTAGTTATTAAGAAACAAGTTAAAATAAATGAAGAATTTGCTTTAAGTAAAATGAAAAAATTACTTGCACATTTCTTAATACATTCATATGTAAGATTTTAACCAGAGGTACTGAAAGTGTTAATTCCAATTATTATCAAATATTTGAAAAACTTATTTTATTATTCTTGGCTTATTATATCACTTACTTAAGAAAAGAAATCATTTATGTAAGAATTTTTTTTGGTAATCATTTTATGGATTTGCAATAACTAATATCTGACAATACAATAGATATAAGAATTGAAATATTTTATACTCTGTTTATTATATCTTCTACGATTTTAGATAGAAATTTATAGTCAATAATATCAATAAGTATTTTCTTTAGCTTAAAATTCAAAATTAAGATTATTAGATCTTCAAAATGTTTAATTTAAATTGGATTTATTATCTATCGCATTAACGAATATTTTTAATTAAAAATCAAACTAACAAAATAATGTATGTATGTGTGCATTACATTTATTTGTAGAATCATAATAACATTCAAAGCAACATTGATTTTTTAAAAACTTGTGTTAATAAGTAATAATTCAAATTATAAATTGGTTGATTAATAGATAGATATTATACAACCTTTAAATCATCAAATTTATTATCAAAAAAATAAACAAAAATGTTCACAAAAATAATTTAAAAAAATCAAAAAATTTTAAAACATTTTAATAAAAAACGAAATCGAAATAAAAAATAGGACCATTTAAATAACTTAATGATTATTTTATAAATAATAATTTATTTATAATACGAAAATAAAATTATTCGTAACATACATTAACAAAAATGATTTAATAATTTATTATAAAATGTTTTTTTTTTTTCAAAATTTTTTGATTATTTTTTCAAAAAAGAAAGAAATATTTTATTTTTTCAATTTTATTTAGAATAAGGACTAAATTAATTCACATGTTAGTGCATGATCTAGTTTTGCTATTTTTATTGAGCTGAATATCCAGGATCATATCTATTATTGCTCTATGAGTTCTAGAAATGGGCTTTATGAAGATTAGATTGACTATTAGTGTGAATATTGTTGTAACCCATATTGGAGTTTTAATTGTATTATTGTAGGTTTCCTTGGCTACTTGAGTGGCTACCAAAATAAGATGGTTAATTCTAAAATATACTATTATTAGAGTTATTATTTTAATAGGTTGGTAAATTTTAACTTAAATTATTGGTTTGTTAAAAGCTGCTATTTTAATTTGTTTGCTAAGTGTGAATTACAACCCCAGACTTTGAAGAAGGGCTTTTTGATATCTCTAAGTATTTATTGATGTGTTATAAATCTTTGACCTTTTTAGTCAATAATCGAGTTTCTTCATCTAATTTTCTTGCTAAATCAATATTTTCAGAATTTTCATTCATATTCTTGAAAGATTATGTCAATAGTTTGTGCAAATCTTCTATTTCTTTATTAGATTTTGCTTATTTATCATGGAACTCTTTTGCTAATTAGTTGAGTTATGATTGCTTAAGATCTAATTAAAACTACAAATCTTTATTCTTATTAATTAAAATAGTTTTTTCTTCAATTAATTAGTTGATTTTACTATTTAGGATAGTTATTTCATTAACAAAGTGATTAATTTTGTCTTCTTACTCTCTTAGTAATTCATCATAAGACTTTTTCTATTTTCTTAAATCTTCCTCTTTTAATTTATATTCTAACTCCACTTCTGTAACTGATTTTATTTATTGATCTTTTTCTCTCTTTAGACCTTCAAAAGCCTCTTCTTTTTCTTGAATTATTTTTTGAAGTAAGTTAATTTTTTCATTTTATTTAGCTATTGAATCCCTCAGCTCTAATTCATTTTACTAAAATAATTCTAACTGACTCTCTAATTGTTAAATAGAAAAATTCATTTTCTATCTCACTGTTTCGACCTCTATTTCTCTTTAGCTTTACATTTGCTCCACATTTTTATTCATTTAGTCAATGAGATTTTAATATTTATTTTTCCATTAAATAATTTCTTCATTAGCAATATCAAGTTCTCTTTCTACCATCTATTTTCTTTTTAATCCGCTCTCTTCCTTTCTTTGCTAATATTCACTGTTAAAAAATAATGTAAGAAAATGTTTAATTTAAAAAAGATTAAAAATACCTCAGTCTCAAATCAAATGTTTGTTCCATTTATTCAGATTTTTTAATAGCATTGTCATATGTCTTTTATAAGTTTTAATTCTATTATTATATGAGATCGTATTAATTTTTAAGTTCATTAAGTTCTTCTTGATAGCCTTTGCTTTCATTTATCAAATCCTAATTTGCTTGACTTAGCTTATTAACATAATCACTTAATTATTTTATTTCTCTTTCTTTTTATTGTTATAACTCTGAGATTTCTTATTCAAATCTATGCTTATAATCTTAAATCTAATCTTCACACTCTCTAGATATCTCATTTTCTACAAATTACAATCTCTCTTACATTTAATTATTTTATTTGTTTAAAATATCTTTTGATTTTCCTTAAATACTCTTGACCCACAATTCAATCTCATTTGATTTCATTTTAATTTAATGCTAAACAAACTCCTAAATTTAGCTCAAATCTTTTCTTAACCTAGTTAGTTCTGTAGTAAGCTCATTCTTTATCTAATACTTTAATTCTTTTTATTGCTATAATTTTTTAGTAAACAAATTTTCTAATTCTAACTTTTCTCTTAATGAAGATTGAGAAATTCTCTCTTTTTCAAGAAGATCTATCTTTAAATATTAAATTTCTTCTTCTAAAATCTTTTTCTGTTCACTAACTGTTTCTAATTAAGATTTTAAAATTTCTGTTTAATGAGTTTTTTCTTGCATTTCATATTGCAATCTTGTTATTGAAGTATTGATTTCTTCAAACCTTTTACTTTCATCTTCCTAAATTCATAAATTAATTTTTAAAAATTCTTAATAATAAAAAATATTTAATTTATTTATGAACATTTTTTCTATTTTAAGTAAAAATTGTTTTATTAATATGGATGGATCCAGCTTTAAAAAATCTTTGGAGAAAAAAGCTGGTTCAAATCAAACAAATATTTTTTTATTTTCAAAAATTTCAATTAAAATTTAATTTTGAAATATTTTCTTAAAAAAATTTACATTTTTTTAAGCTTTTTCTTTGTAAAGATCAAAAAATTTAGTGTTTAATTATTTGTTTTCTTATTTGAGCTCTTCCAAATTTTCCTTGATATTTTTGATAACTTCTTCTTTAAATTAAATAACTTATTATCCATTTGAAACTTCTGTTTTTAAGTTTGAGACAGAACCTATGAGTTCAGTATTTTTTTGCTTTTATTCATTGAGTTAAACAAATAATTTCTCATTTTATACAGTAATATTTTCTAAATCTTATGAATATCTTTATATTGTGCTTCTTGATGATTCTAAATCAGATTTAAGTTAGGAACTAAGCTAATCTAAATCATCTAATGTCTTTTAAAGCTCAGTGTTTTTATTCTTTTATTTATTGTGCTTCTCTTAAAGTCTCTAAATCTCGCTTTCATACATTCTATTTTATTTTATCTAATTTTCTAAATCAGCAATAATCTTTTACTGTTGATCCTCTAATTATTCATTTTTAGATTAAAGCTCACGACCCTAAAGCTTATACTCTCTTAATGATTCTTCTAATTCCTTCAAATTATCTGATTTGAACGACTCATAAATTTAAAATAAATATTAAAAATATAAATTACTTTGCAAATATGTGATCTATTATTCATGCTCTTTATTTTTTCTCAATTCAATTTGTTCGCTCTTCATTTCAGATTCTTTTTTGAACTCATTTAAAAAGTGATCAAAATCTTACTTCATTTTTTCTATTGATTTTTTCTTTTCATCCATAATTTCATCATGTAATGATTTAGAAATATAATCTTTTTATAATTAATTCAACTTTTCTTCTAACATTTACTTGAGTTGCCTTTCTTAATACCTCAGCTAATCTATTTCCAAATTACTCTCATTCTTAATATCGTCTATTTTTTAATTCATTGTCTCCTAATAGTGAAGCTATAATTCTTGTAAATATTCATCATGTCTCCTCTGGTTTTCATCCTTTAAAATGATTTAAAAATTAAACAATTATTTTTCATTATTTTGAGTTATTAAGATTTTAATTTTTAAACTAAGATTAAATATTTACAAATTTCATTTAAGATACATTATGTATTTCTTCAATCTTTCTTTCATATTCTATTTTAGTTTCCTAAAGAATTCTCTCCCAGTTAGATAAGCTTTTCTAATTTTTATCTTTTTCTTCATTCTGTTCCTATTTGAGTTATCTAATGATTTACTCAGCCTCCTAATTTCTCTACTTATACTCTATAATTTTATTCTTATAAGCTTCTAATTTTTATTTATTTTTTTATTTAACTTTTTCTAAGTATTCTTAACCCTTCTATAAGCTCTATTTATAATTTAGATATTTTTATTTATTTTCAAAAGACTAATTGTTATTAATTACTTGCTAAGCATGTTAAAATTTCTATTGCATTTAGTTTTCTATAGTTGTAGCATCAAGTTTTGTGTTTTCTAATTCCATATTTAAGTGAGTATTTTCCTCCATTAACTAGTTAAATCTGGTGGAAAGTTAACTTATTTCAAGTTTTAAGTTATCATTTAATTTAAGATGCTGTTTTATCTTATCTTCAGCAGTATTTAAATCTATTTTGTATGTATTAATTTCTAATTATTTTTCACTTAAATCTACCTTCATCATCTCACCTCTTTATCTCAATTCTTAATTTTCAGAATAAATTTGATTTTAAGACTTCATCAATTATTCATATTCTCTTTCAAGATCATTAAATTTCTAAGTTAGTTAAATTACTTGATTCTATTCTTATTCAAGTTTATCTTGTAGCTTTTGTTCTTTTTTATTCAATGCATCTTCAAACTATTCTGTTATTTCATTCATCTTTTTTTACATCCTCTAAAACTCTTGTTCATAAAACTATCTATTCTATCTCTCTTTATGCAAATCTTCTTTAAGCATATTAATAATTCTAGCACTCTCTTCCATTTCATCATCATGCTATTAAGATTCCTAGTTAAAAAATAATAAAAATTGAGATAACAAATCTATTTGATATTTATATTTTATCATAAATATTCAATATCTCTTTTTAATTTTGATTCAACATTCTTAATTTCCTTTATCATTTGCATTAAAACTGCTTGCAAAATTAAAATTTTTTTAAATTTAAAATATTTGCATTCAAATTGATTGAACTAAAACTTAAAATATAAATGAATACTCTTCTTTTTTCATTCTCTAGCTTAGAAAACTCTGCTTTTAAAAATGTGTATTGACTAGAGAGCTTATCAATAATAACTTCTCTTTCACTTAGTACTATTTCCTCAAACAATTCCCTGACTCTTTAATTTATATATTCCTAAGATATGGGATTATCTTTCATAGTTATGATTAAATCATCTTTTATAATTTTTTCATAAACATCACGTATTGTATCTTATAAAGTTTAAAATCTCATTTCATAAAGTTCTCTCATGGAATTAATTCTTTCATTATAATCCATTTCAACATCCTAAATATGAATTTGCTAATCTAAAAGCTATTCTTATCCTTGATAATACTAATTCATTCTAAAAGCACTCTATTAATCTTAAATTTATATTCTCTATGATAATTTCTCATTATTAACCGGCTTTATATTTAAAAAAATTATATTTAATATTTAAAATGATATAAATATGTTTTTGAATATTTAATGTTCAGTAAATTTTTACTACAGAGTTGATGTTAGAAAGTCCCGTATTCAGAGTTTCACTCTACTAAAGAGAGCTTACCTAGAATTCTTATTTATTCATAATTTTCTATGCAAATCGTTATCTTAATTGCTAAATTTTCAATATTTTTTAATGATAAGCAAACTGTTTTACTAACCTGAATATCTTATTTGAAAAAATCTGATTTATTATTTATAAATTTTTGCGAATTAGTATTTTTTAAATTCACAAATACGTTCATAAATTTATGATCTTATTATTATCCATCCTCTTAATTTATATAGAGTAAACAAATAAGCTATTCCATTTTCAAATTCAAATAAATTCTATTAAAAATTCAATAAAATTTTATTCATTTTTATTTTAAAAGCCAAAAGAAAAGCAAGTGCTTTCAAATTGCAACACACTCATTATTAATGAAGGATAAAAAAGATTCTATTTTTTCTTATTTTCTTACTTTTTTTTTCAAAAAATGATTATTATGAATTAAAATTTAGGATAACTATTAAAATAATAAAATTGAAAAATGAATTTTGCTAGAAATATTGATCACTCATTTGTAAAGATTTTATTTTTATATTTAAATATAAATTATCTTTAAAAATGCTTTTAAAAAATTAAATTAATACAGAATATTTTTATATTAGTAACTCTAGATTTTCTTAAGCCTCGATAAAAATAATCAATTTTGTAAAGTTTTTGTTGATTTTTTAAAAAAAATAAATTGTGTGAAAATTATTTAATTAATCTTATTTTTTTGAGAAAAATTAATTTTTTGCTTGATATAAAATATATAAATAAATTATCTTTATATTTTTTAGGCTAATAATTAAAAATGTTGTTCAATTGATAACTTTCCACTTCATTAAACATTTATCATATCCACCAACGGAATACAAATATTTGTCGTTTTTATCAAACTTAACTCTAACAACATGAGAAGAATGAGCTCTATAACTAACACATTTGTGTTACTTTAAGCAAGGATTTCTATATAAATTGACAAAACCCCAATCATCAGCAGTAGAGAAGACTGTTTCATCATGGCTTCTTGCAACACCATTAACATGAGAACCATCAGTACAGGGAGGGAAAACACCTTATACTGGCCATCCAAGTTTACAAGTAAATGTATACCATTTTTCATCTCTAAGTTAGGAGGCACCAGCTATTTAATTAATTTAAAAAAATAAATTGAAAGCTAGAATATTAAAAAATTTTTGTTATTACCTTTCAATTACGAACCATCCATAGCATTAAAGAATAGATACTCATAAGCACCACAGTTAGATTGAATAAATTAGCCATCTCTTGACCAATCCAATGATGTAATAAAAGATTGATGTGCTTTACAAACAGCGATCTTTGTATAGTTATTATTGACATCTAAAATATAAATATTATTATCATGAGATCCTACAGCAAGGAATTAGCCATTTGGACTATAAGACAAAACTTCAATCCATTCATTAGATATTCTTTCTTCAAATAACTTTTTTAATTAAAAACATTTATTAATAAAAACTACAACTGCAAAAATAAATAAATTTATTCTTAAAATTTTATTTGAGACAATATAAAGAAATTTATTTATGATTTTTAATTTATTACTTTGTCATTAATATTGTCAACACTACTTCTAACTGATAGATCTCCATAGTTTGATGCAATAGCGACATGACCGTTATGTTGATTAATGGCAATAGCTCTAGAACATTAGTTTGGAGGGAAAAGTGATAGAGTTGAAGCTCCACCTATTTAAAAATGACAAGATTAAAAAAATAATTAATTTAAAATTTATAAGGAATGTACCTATTTTAGTCTTTTATCCTGCTTAGGGATTAACAATGCCTTCACCTACAGCAACATTTTTATGAGTGTCAAAAACTATAATTTTATTATCATCACCAGTAGTTACAATCTAATTTTTAAGAAATATTAGTATAAAAAGAATTTATTAGTTTTGTTTACTTTTCCAGTCTTTTCATCAATATCTAATCCCCAAGTTTCACCGGTATAGTGGCCATTCATTAAAGTTCTGGTACCTTATTAGCTGACTTGAAGAATTTATCCTTTTTTAATTTAGAATAATGATAAATATTTATTTATCTAAATGTTTAGATATACCGCTTCTGGTTCCAACTAGGATTTAATCATTTTGGTAGTCAATAGCTTTTGCATAGTTTGGAAGATCGTATTCTTATTTTGTAGTGAGTGTTTAGGCATCAAATACTTTTAACTTTTTATCCTTAGCGCCACTTGTGAATATCATGTCAGATACAATATTAATAATATGAATAGCACCTTAGTGGGCACGTATAGTTTTAGTTGCTTGTTTTCCATTCCAAATATAAATAGAACCATTAATAGCTCCAGAAATACATCTATTACCATCATCAAAAAATTTGATAGAAAGCATCTATTTTATATTAAATATATTAATTTTTTAATGATTATTTAGTTTATTTATTACATCAACTCTTTCTGTTGTTCCATAAAGACCTTTTGATGGATTAATGTATCCTTAACCTGTTTCGAAAAAGATCAAACCTCTTTTTCCTGCAACAGCACATGAATAGGTTCCACTACTACTATCAATATCCATAATTGGATCACCACCTGTTTTATTTACAGCTACCCTCTACTGACTAGCAATGTCTAATAAATGGACATTGTGATCATTGTGCTCATCAGTGACAAATAATTAGGAACCATCCCTTGAAAATTTAATGCATTTTGCAGCTCTGTTTCCCCTTCCAAGTTAAAATCTAGCTATAATTTACATAGATTAGGAATCCCAGACCAAAACGAGAGGATTAGGACCTCTTTATCCAGTAGCAACAAGTTTACGCTGAGGACAGATATCGAGACATTCAATATCATCGTTATGACCATCAACTTATCCAACCTAACCAGCTCCGAAAAACTCCTACTTATTTGTATTTATATCCATGACTATACCTACTGCAGCTGAAAAGAAAACTATCTTACCCTATCGGGAAGTATAGTACCTATATGATTAAAACGTAATCCAATAAACATAATTTTATATGAAAATTATAAACTATATACAAGTTAGATCTTGAATCTTCAGCTCTATAACCATTTATGTATTCTAACTAAAGCTATTTAGTTGGTGGAGAGGGGTCAATTGGAGGAGCTAACAAAAAAAAAATTTTTTTAATACATTTAACTGCAGAAAAAGGTTTTTACGGTTAGAGGGTGCTTTAAGAGCCCCAATCCATGGTTTTACAGCCATAAACTATTCTCCCTCAGCCTTTTCTTCTAATTCAAAAAGTCCTGCATCCTTTTTTATTTTTTTGAAATAATTTTTGTTAATAAACAAATGATGTTATTTTAGAATATGAAGATAGCCAATGAAATAATTGAAATATTGCTTCATTTATTTTTTGAATAGAAAAAATGCAATGATATTGATCCTATTCTAAGAGTTTTATTTTAATATATTATGGTAAATACCTCTTCAGGTTTTTGATCTTTTGTATCATATTTATTGATTGGATTTCCAGCCTTATCTAATTTTGTTTTTTCGAATTCTAATTCAAGGTCTTCATCCATTTCTCCTCCATCGTGAGCTTCTGGTTCTCTAACCTAATTTGTTCCTGTACTTGATCCACAACCCATTTTTTATATTAGTAGTTTGTTTGTTTAAAAGATTAGTAATGACTTTTTTTAGATATTTATCTACAATAATTAATTATTTTCTGTTTATTTTTTATAAAATAAATGTAGAATGTTTTTAATATTACAGAGTTATAATTTAATAAAAAATAAAAATCAATATTAAGTGAAAAATAACTTGTGGATATTCTTATTAAAATAGAAAGAAGCCTTGGATTGTTTCAAAAATAATTCTAAATTTTATTATAATCACAAAATCCAAAATACAAATCTTTTAGAATAGAAACCTTTATTTCGAGAGATAAGTCTAAAAATAAACAAAAAAAAATAAGTTTTATAATTTTTTATGATACAAAGAAAAAATTGAAATTTGATTTTTTATCCATTCGAATTTAGAATAATTTTTATGTATGTTAATTAAAATTTATTATGAGTAAGTTGCAAATTTAATAAAAATAACAATTTTCAATAAACATCAATTTAAGTAAGTATTTAATCTGTTAGTAAGTTCATTTTAAGGCTGTGTCTAAGGCCTAAAATTTTCTTTGCTTTTAATTTCATTTGTTATTTGAATGCTTGAAGAAAGAGTCGATGAGTTTATGTCTCTTGAAGTTTACATTTATTAATTTATTTCTCGACTATTATTGTATGATGATAAAGACCCTTTTATTATTGAAATTAAATTCGAATTAAAACATAAAATGAAACTAATTCTATAAAGGCAAATTACTTTAGGTGTTACACTTGCTGTAATCTGCGTTGCTAAAATAATGAGGTTTTAAAATTGATGAACTAGTATTTTATCTTTTCATTGAATCTCTAGCTGAATCTATTGTTGTGTTAGCATTATTTCTTTTGTCTTCTCTTAAAATAGAGTTATTTAGATGAGAAGAAATAGAATTTTAATTTATTTAGGCTCTATTATTATGAGTAAAGCTTGTTGAAGAAGAAGTATGAGGAAGTGGTGGATGAGATTGCAAATATGATTTTTAACCTTGGTTTGTATTTTAAATGATGTTATTAGTTGCGGTATTTAAATATTAACTGCTTTGGTTTAGAGAGCTCGAAATTTAATTTATATTGCTACTGCTAGTAGGTCTTAGTAAAGAAGATTATCTATTACTATTATTATGATTGAAAGAGCTATTTAAATTGCTTTTGCTATTATTTAAGTTCTAATAGGATGAACTATAAGTAAGAGTTTATGTTTACTATTATTATCCAATCGTATCAGCCAATTTTTATTGTGATGAAGAAGTTATCAAATTACTCAAGCTAGATTGAGATGTGAGCTATTTAGACAAATTTTAAGTCTGAATTTTCTAATTTGAATTATTTAATTAATTATTTTCAGTTTCATTAAATTTAACTTTTTGAGAATCTCTTAGTGTTGCACCTTAGTGCTATTAGAAATATATTTATTATTTGTTATTGAAGCTTGGTGTATGTCTATCTTTCTCAATTACAGCACTCTTTTTTAAGTATTAGCTTGTCTGAAGCTATGAAATTTATAATTTTTTCTTTTTATTTTGTCATTAAATGTTAATTAACTAAAAATTAAAAATAATAATTAAATTAAATACATCATTGCTAGCACTAGTATTATTATTGCTAAATACTTAAGATGTATTAACTAATATTTGAGAAGAATTCATATCTGTTTGGGTTAGTATTCTTTGTGTATTAGGCTGAGTGATTTGTTAATTGTTATCAATATTTATGCTTGATCCTGGATTAAACATATTAATTGCAGGAATATTTTGTAAAATCATGGAATTTTTTATATTTTCCTTTTTATGTGAGCTTTTGTTTCTCATAGGAGAGTTGACAATACTATATTGAGATTTCTTTTACCAAACATCATGAACTTAATTTTTTTTTTAAAAGAAGTATTTTGATTTCAATATTGAGATTATTAGAGATATTCTTTAACTGATAAATCAAATTTTCTTAAATTGGATATTAAATAATCAATTAAGCCTCCTTATAAAAATAAAAATATAATGAATTAACTAAAATATAATTTACCTATGAGTTAAATAATTAACTAAAGATTTTGAGTAAAAATCTAGCAATTGTTATTGTATTGTTCATTGAAGTCAAATTGTTAATCATTTTCATTTCTTTATGACTGAATTTTTTTAAGTTCTTATCGTTTTTAAAAAAAAAATTTAATCATCCCTTTCATTCATAACATAATTTTGGTAGAATTTATTCAATAATGACTAAAAAATACCACTAATTGTAAATTTGTCTTCGCAATCTTTAATTTTTGTCAATAAATTGAAAAGCTCATCAAGGTATCCCTAAGCTTCTAATCTCTGCATAATTACATTGATATTAGAATACTTTTTGACTTCATTTTAAATTCTGCGCTTGAAGGGGTGTGTTTGATCTTAATTAATAATGTCCTGTAATTTTTACAAAAATTGAATTGATTGAGCTTATTGTGAAATCTTTAAAAATATTTTACTATCATTTTAATGGATTATATTTTATGAAATATGCTTGATAATTTAAGATAAATCTTGCTTATGTAAAGATAAGAAACAAATGTTTTTTAAGTTTATCTGTTGGTGAATTATTTGGCAATAATCTTTAAAGTTATTAATATTTATAATTTAGTTAATAATTGTTAAATTATTTTGCTTTGATTTTCTTATGTTTTTAAATTTGAATATTTGCTTGTTTGTTTGCATTCATTTATTTATCAAACATTCAATTAATCATTAAAAATTAATAAACAAATCTATTTGAATAAGATAATAGTAAAAATACCCTTTGATTGAAATTTCATTTTTAACAACTATATCCCCCAAATTAGTTACTCATAAAACGATTGCATAGAAACAACTTTCAATTTTTTCTTCTAGCTTAGATTCTAAAATAATGATCTGAAATTTCATAAAAATACTTTATAAATCATTATTTAAAAAGGAAGGTTTTAGTAATTTGATATATTTAAATCATAAAATGATAATAACACAACAAAATGATATAAATTAGATATGAACAACAGTATTGGTAAAATATAAAATTGAATAGATTATTTTAAAATATGAAATATAAAATCATTAATTATATTAGAAATTTTAGAGTATATTATTTTTTTAATGATATAAACTCAGAAATTAGTAAAAATTTTTTAATTTTTCATAAACGGAATTTTTATCAAAGTTGATCTCTCATACGAAGGTATTCTTATAAATTAAAACTTTGATCCTCAACTTCATTTATACCTTTTAAATTAAAAAAAATTAATATATTTGAATGAAAATAACTCTATCAAAAATATATTTAATTATAAAATATATTTACAATCATTTAATTCACTCTAATCAATATCTTCACAACTAGTTCCACTTGAATCGTCATCATCCTCCCCTTCTTTTTAGCCTTTCTCTTCAAAGTCTTATTCATCACCATCTTCATCATTTTCGGTAGGATCATATTCACCATCTCCTTCTTCATTTTACTCTGCCACAGTTTAGATTAAACTTTCATAATTAACTTCTATTTAAGGGAAAAGACTGTTTGCTAGTTAATTTAAAGAAACCCCATTTCTTTAAAAGGGATTTTGAGGCTATTACTAAGGAATATTTGAAAATACATTAAATCCACTTTAACTACTTGTCTGAGAAGACAAACTTTATTAACCTATTTTATATGTTTAGATTATTAGAACAATTAGTTGAAAATAATATTAAGACAAATTTAATTTAATATTTATGACTCAGTAAGAAATTATAAAAATTAAATATTTTTCATCTTTTCAAAAAATAAAATAGATTTTATCAATTAAAATTTTCAAAGCTTTAAATCAAAACAAAAAATTTACTTGAAAATATGTTAACTCCTTAATTTTAAGCATTATTCTAAGCAAATATATTTATTCCAATCTATGTTTACTATTAATTAGGGTATTACATTCCAGCATTATTATTTTATTATTAAAATATATTTACTCCTGTAGGGTTCGAGACGTTCATTTAGAAGGGTAAATTTTATTAGATATTGTTTATAGATTAATTAATGTTATTCCTTTATTGAGGTTATTAATTATTAACGCTAATGTTATTTTACTTGAGATAAGTGTTAAAAGGAGTATGGTATTGTTTAAATTTCGACATATCTTGTCCAAATGTAACAGTATGGTTTGAATAGTAGTCTTAGGGATTAAGTGGCTTAGTTTAATGATTAAATGCTATACAGCTTGATGATTCAGCTTCGATTTCCATTTCTTTAATTTGCTTTAATTATTTTTAGATTTATTTTCTAAATTATTTTTACAAAATTCTGATGAGACTCTAATTTTCATAAACTAAAAGATTCTTCTATTGAAAATTTAGAAAATATTTACCGCGTATTATAAAAATGACTGTTAAATTTTGCTATTTATTTTTATTAACATTCCTGTCAAAATTTTTAATATTCGCCAAAAATTTTTTACTCAGGTCTTAATTTTATTTTTCTAATAGACATCCTACATGATAAATACAATTTTTTATTACTTAGTTTCTCTCATAAATATGTAAACATTATTTTCTATCAAACAAATTATTTGAAAATGCTCTTTTTGAATTAGATTTTTATTCTAAAATTTCTCTTCCTAAAGATAAAAATTAAGAGTAAGATGTCAATAATAATTTTTTAACCAAATTATAAATAAATGATTTTATTGAAATAAATTTTGAAGGTTAATTATTTTTTAAGATTAATCATATACTACTAACATTTAAATATTAATTATTCCGCTTAGTATATTATTTTCAATTAATAAAAATATTAATATTTTCTAAAAAAGATCTGATCAATAATATCTGAAACACAAAACCATTAATTCTTTAATTATGAAAGAAGAAAAGAATAATATACAAGATCATGAAGTTATCAAGATGATCAAAGCCAAAAAAATATTAAATGAGTAAGATGTTACAACTAAATTAGATATATTATGTTCTAATATATAAAAGGTGATATTTTGATTTTGAATAAATCATATATTTGATATTTTCATTTTTTGCTTATTAAAAGGATCTAGATGCTATTTAAGTGTGGGATGAATTGAAATATGTTGATATTTAACCCCATATTTCTTAAATCATGTAATTCTCAAAGTCTTTTTAGACTAAAATTTTAAGTCTCTCTGTTTTGAAGTCTCAAATAAAAGTAATAAATAATTCTATTTTTTATGAAAAGATAAAAATTATAAGCATTAAGTTTTGTGAGTTATTTGTTGATAATCTTTGCAAATTTAAATACATTTAGTCAATAAAATAAATAAATTCTTTTAAATATAAGCTGAATTGGATCAATTTATCAAATGATGAAATATCAGAAAATACTAAGTAAATAACTACCGTTCTGGAGAGAGAAATTTTAAATTACAAAGGGGAGTTAGATAAAGAAAAGGAAGATATAATAAAAGCTTTTTCTGCAGTATTATTAGAAATCACTAAATTAGGAAATTAATTGCATAACTTTATGCCATAAATGCTAAAGAAATCATTAGAAAATCAAATATTTTGTGAATCATTCATGAGATTTCTAGTTTATTTGATGTAATTAAATTTTATCTTTATTCAATTTTAATATTTTTATTTATGTCAATAAATATTTAGATTTTTTTACTATTTAAAATAACCTTTAATTTTTTTTATATTTTATCAAAAAATAAAGAGAAGATTTTGAAAGTAAAGAGGCTGAGGCTTTATCATAACCAACTGACATAATTATTTCAGAAATTATCAATTTGAAAGACAGTATTCTATAATTATCTTTTTTTGTTTTGGATAGATACAACGAAAATAAAGATTAAGTCAAGAAGGATTTATGTCAAACAGCTCTACAGACCATATATCTTTACTGTACTTTAACAAAATCTACATTCGCAACAGAAAGAGCAAGTTTCTTTTTAGGGTTGTTAAAAGAATCTGTTTTCAGAGATTATGTTTTGAATTGTTTAGAAGTTTTTTTTAAAGAACCCTCTAATGTTAAAAAATATAATATCTTAGAAGAAATAATCAAAGAAATATAAAATGTAGTACCTTATGATATAGATGTTTTAAAAGAATAAAGTATTATCCAAAAAGAATACCCAGATCAAGAATAAAATTTTATAAAAATGATTGTATCTATAAATTAAACGATTCTAGCTTACGCTTCAAATGCTTTATCTATTCCTGCCCTTAATATTGTAGACTACTTCAACTCAGATAAATAGTTTAGAAATATAATTGGAGTATGTCTCAACTATCTACAAAAATTTACAGTTTTAGAAGATCTTTAATTACAAAACATAGATTTTTGGATTCAATTTTTAACTCAAATTAAGGACACAACTTATGATAAAGTTGAGATTTTAACCTATCTATAAGAAACTCTTATTGATCTTGCTTATCATTTAGTATCTTATTTCAGTAGACCAGATTCTTGTCGTGTTGAAATTAATGAAAAAGGAGAGGCTATTGCAGAATTTTAAATTTCAAATGATGAAACTTTGTATGAATTAAAAAAGTCTCTTTTACATCTGATCATAAACTTAAAATATGAGCACGTTCATGAAATATTTATCTAAAAATTTGAAAAAATGGTAAAAATTTTGTCAAATTCTTTTACTCAATAGAATTTATTTTAAAAAAAGATAGATGGATCAGAATGGAATCTAAGTAATATTGAAAGCTTTTAGTATGCATTAGGAGCAGTAATAGGTGCACTAGATCCTATAAAAGAAAAACAATTCTGTCTTTCAACAATAAAAGTAAAAATTAAAATAAAATAATAAAAACTAAATAAGCTTTCATGAAAAAATAGAGCTATTTGAATTTGATAGAAACAAGAAGGAATAAGGTAGCTAAAACAATGTTAATTAATAGTTTGTTTCATGTGACAAGCAGATTTGGAAATTTTTTAAGTAACAATAAAAATGTTCTTGAGACTTTGGTTTAAAAAATAACTGATTTTTTTTTTGATGATCAAAAGGCAATTTAAGTAATTAATTAATTCTAAAATAATTTTGAGAATTTATTTAAATGTTTTAAATTAATAGGACATTGCAGTTTACTATTTTCACATTTTTTGTGAAAAATTTAATGATTTTTTTATGACTGAAATGAAAAATGGTGAAATAAAATTCAAGTCTTTCATAAATAAATCTAAATTTATAACAAAACCATTGAATTTATTCAGCAAGTGTAAATTCTATAATGCTTTGATTTTACTTATTAAAAACAAATCTGAGGATAGAGAAATATAAGAAGGTTTCTTTAATGCTTTAATCCATCCTACTTTTAAAGATGGAGAAAAGTACTTTAAGGATAATAACCTTGTTTTAGTGAGAGAAAATTATCTGGAGATAAGGCTCATTTTAGAGATTCTTGCAGAGGCGTCAGGATAACTATATGATTTATTCTTCTTGTAAATGAGTAAGAAAATTATTATTTAAAAACTCACATTTTATTTTTATAATTTAAAAACAGAATTTGATGATCTTGGAAAATTGAAAACATTTTTAGATTCTAAAATATAACCAACTTAGAAAAAATAAAAATTGGATTAAGAAACTATCCAGCTTTTAGTAGCTTTGAGAGAGCTAGTTGTGATGATTGTTGCTAATTGTCTGTAATCTCTTTAAAAAAAAGAAAGTATGTAGAATGAGTAATATGAATAAGCTGCAGCTGAGTTAGTACTAGTAGCGAAAAATATTATATAAGAATTCTAAAATCTAGAAGATTAATTCAAAGATTTTTCAACAATTTAAGTGATTCAATAGTGCATATTAATAGCAAAAAAAGATGATGATATTCCATAGATTTTATCTATATTTTTAGGATCGTGTGAAAGAATATTAGCTTAGCAATAAAGTAATCCTTAATTTAAAAATCACATACTGAAGAGTTATTAGCTTGTTAAAATGCTATCATAAAAATATCCTTAAAGTAATTAATTAAAAAATCTTACTTATTATTAATGACTATTTTACTCTTTAAAAAAAAAGTTATTTCAAATTAAATCATAACTCAAATAAATAACAATTCTTTATTGTTAATGAATTTCATTATCTATGGAATTAATAGTGTTGATCCTGAAATTTTCATTTCTAGTCTTGAATCACTAAATTAAATAGTCTAAGTAAATTTTTAATATTATTTGCATATTCTAATTATTTTTTATAAGGAAATAAATAAGAATAATGAAAAAGTCAAAGTTTTTTATTAAAAACATCTTTATGATGTTCTGAAATGTGTCTTCTAGGCTGCTGTTGATGGATACCATAATAAAGGAATTAAACTAATTATTGAGATTTTAACTCATGTCTTTTCAATTCTCCAAAAAATAAAGGTATTTATTAATAATATTTTTATTGAAAATATTAACAAAAGTAATTCTTAATAAAAGCCATCATCAAGTGAGAAAAACATGAACAAAAAGCAAAAAGAAAATATAATATCGAATTATATTTTATCAAAAATATCAGAAGTGATCAAGTCAAAAGAAATTATTTCTTTTATTGAAAACAAAAAGCTTATTGAGGATCTTTTAAGCTCCTGGGATAAAGATTTTGATGTAAGTTTTTTAATTTTAGAGGTATATATTTAAGCATAAACTCTTTTTGAATAGTAAGTTTTTAGGTCATTTTTAGACATTGTTAACTGTAGTTGAAAAAAATAAAAAAAGACACGAACTATTAAAAAAATATTAATTTTATTTGTTTGATAGTTAACTAAACTACATATAAATACATTTTGTAAACTATTATGTTAAAATATAAAATATTTCTTTTTTTCTTCTACTTTCGCATTCTTGTTTTTCCACTTTTCTAAATACCTTTTCACAAATTTTTGTTATTGTTTAAAGCATAGCTTTGATTTGAACCAAATAGTTTAGAATTTACTTTATTCTATGGTAAGGCATAGTTTGGTTTTTACTATTATACTTAAATTGGAACTTATTGATTTGCAAATTAAGGGATAGGTTAGTTTGGATTTTAGGCTGTTTACTAGCTTTGTGCAGTTTAAGTATTCTAGGCTGGTTATACTGCTTATTAATTCTAAGCTGCCTACACAGCTTATCCAGTCTTATTAGCTTCTTAGGCTGAATTACTGTTACTTGATGGAATTGAATTCATTTCTTACTTAAATAAATTTGAAGGTTTGAATTCAGATTAATGCTTTAGCGGTTACTATTATTGAAGTAAAGGATTAGCTTGGCCACCAAAACTTTAATTCAATTAGCCAGTTGGTTTATTTTAGGTGCTTGGAGTAATAGCACTTGAGAATCTTTATTAACCTGCATTAGTAGAATTGTTATTTGTTGTACTTGCTAATAAAGGATTTTGAACTGTAGTGGGAGTGGAGTGTTTTTGTAACAAAGGATTAACCTTAGTGTCATGCAAAGCATTTGAGTTATTATTAGTAGTTGTCGTTGTGGTCACAGTATTAGCTGGTTACTATTATGATTGACCAAAAGTAATAATTCTACCCTTAGTGATATTGGGCTTCGCCTAATGTGTACTGTAATTAGAAGTTTTTACAAAAGATAAACTTTTTTCATTTTAGCCTTCATTTTCAATAAAATTCATAAGATCTTATATCTAAGGATCAGGAATACCATAATACATAGCCATTTTACCTAACATATTCTTTGCGCTTTATTTTGTTGAACGGAACTTTAACATGTTCAATCCGATAGTGGCTAAATTAGAGTAAACTGTATTACGATACATACTTTCATCTTCTGCAATTGATGGATCTAGTTTACTTAGTTCATCTTTAACACAGCGGAAGATAAGAGCTTCCCAAACATCAATCTATGTCCAAATAAAATGATGCTTTACTTTTTCTTATAAAAAGACTTTTTCAGCAGCTGTTAAACGATAAATTGCGAAAGAGAGAGGCATAAATTTAATCAGTTATAAAATATCTTTCTTGACAGACAAATCATCTAAATATCTGAAACACTCAATTACTAATTGATTGTTTTATTAAGGGGTTATTTAACTTTTTCCAGACTATCTAAAGCACTCTAAGAATATTAAGAAAATAGCTTGATTCTATGGATCGCTGTAGTCATAGAAAACAGGAGGAACATCAGTAATTATTTCTTATTCTTCCTTAACCTTTTCTTTCTATTCACTTTCTTTCAAGCTGTCAGACTTTTCTACTTTCTTTTGGCTTTCAACTTCCTAACTTTTCTTTTCAACATCAATAGATGACTTCTTTTCTTCAGTAGTTTATTCATCATTTTCTTTTTTGCTTTCATCTACTGATTTTTTATCTTAATTTTCTTCGATTTTATTATCTTATTCAATTTTAGTTTGACTTTCACTTTTTTCTGTTGCAACAGCCGCTTCAATTTATTATTCCTACTCTTTTTCTTCTTCTAATTTTATTTCAGCAACATCTTCTTTTTTATCTTAATTGACCTATTCTTTCTCAGCATTTTCACTTTAATTACCTTCTTATTCCTTCAAGGGATTATCTGTTTATTCTTGTAAAGGTTCAGAATTTTCCTAAGAAGGAGATATCTTATTCTGACCTTCTGCTTCTTAGATTTCCCCTTCCTTTTAATTAATTTAGTTATCTTATTCTTCTTTAGCTTCTGTCTTTGTAGATTCTTAATCTCCTTCTAAATTTTATGGGATAGAATCGGTTGTTTATTTCTTTCCTTCTTCAATTTCTTCCTTTTGCTCAGTTTATTAATTCTAAGTTTCTTAATGAATACTGGTTGTTTGTTATATGACAATATCTTTAAGGAGAGAATTGTTTTCTTAATCTTATGATAAAGATTTTTTGCCTTCTTCTTATTAACTGAGCTTTTCTTGATGCAACTAACGATTTTTTGAAGTACGGGATTATATCTCACTAAGAATAATTGAAATATCTAAATTAAGAACATCGATGTCAGTGCTGTCTCCTTTGCTTTATATAACACTATTCATAAGATAATGACAAGAATCCTTAAGTTTTTTATTTTTTACTAAACTAAGCTAATTAAGGTTGTCTATAAGACCCTTTTAGAAGTAAGATTATATTTAAGTTCTGTCTTCTTTGGTAATACAGTCAAAATTGCTATCTAAACCTGGAAGTTAAGTACTTGATGAAATACTAATGGATTAGTCAATATCAACAGGCTATTCTTGAATTTTCTTTAAAATATCAGTTGAGAATGGAGAGAAAAAGGACTAGAAGTTCAAAAGCTTATGAGGGTTAAGCTTAACAGAAACCTCTTCAGACTCATAAGAAAAGTTAGGTCTGGAATCAACTTACTTGATCACATTGTCTAAGTCGTATTAAATATTTCTAATCTAATTAACTTCATAGACAAACTACTTACGAGCAAGGTCATGAATAGAATTTCTCAAATTATTAGAATTATTAACTAATTCTTCATATTATAACTTCAAAGTGGCATTATATTCTGCAGTATGTGTTTCCATTTCTTTAAAATCATGCCTATAAATTGCATCAAACTCTTCTTTTGACTTCTAAACAAGTTTTAATTTGTTAACTACAATTAATTTTTTATCTTTCCTATTCATAATTAAGTATATAAAAATCTATATTTTTCATTCATTGAAGTTAACCAAAAAATATTATATCAGCCCTTCTTAAAAAAAAGAAGCCATTTTAGCATTTAAAAAATGCTCGATTTAGAAAAAATAAAGTAATTAAAACTGAAACTATACCATTTAGGATTTTATTTAGCTACATCTGACTCTATCAAGTGTAAAAAGAGAGTCATTTCTTCAAGTTCTTTATTCACTTGAGTCAATTTTTCTTTTTACTTTTCGAGGTCATAAACTTTTTGCTTAAATGTTTTCTCTGATTCCCTAAAACTGGTTTCAACCTCTTTAATCTTTTCTTAATTTTTCTTGAGAAGCTATTTCATTTCTTCTTATTCTGATTTCATTTACTCAACTAAATACTAATTGTGATTAGCTCTTTATAAAACATCTACTCTCAAAGCAGAGGATTCGAATGCAAGAGGGTCATTTTCTTTAATGTAATTAAACTGAGCCTAAATTTTATTCATTCCACTCAAGTATAATTCTTCTACTTTGATTCTCTCATCCATAACCATGACAATATATTCAAATGATTTAAGAGAATCTTAAGTTAATTGCATCACCTTCTTAAGTTCTTTTGGTAGAGTATCCATTCTTCACTTGACTTCAATCTCTGATTTATTTTTTCTTACCTACGTTTATATTTTAATTCTTATATAGATTTTTGAAAAACTTTTTAATTATATTTACTCAGAATTATTCTGATTTATCTAGTTAGTAAATAAAATCCAATACTATTATTGGCAAGTCCCGATATCTCGCATCTTTTTAATCAATAATTTTATTTAATCAAATGACTCTTTTCTTCCTGAATCAGTACCACAATATTCGTAAACCCATTTATCAAACATTTGTAAAAAGTATCTTTTCTTAATATTAAAAAGTTTGTAATGAAGAGTGTCTTAAAGAATAATATTCATCTCTAATTTATTAGTGTAAGATATATTTATTATATGTTTAAAAATTAAAATACTTATAAAATAGAACATTTGTTATTTATATTATAAACTTGATAAATACTTTAGTAAAATTATTATTTTTTAAATTTTGGGAAAATCATAAAACTTATTTAAAGTGTTTTTACAAAGACAAATCTTTTTTAAAAATGGTTAAAAAAATGTTGAGTTATTAAACAAAATTTGATTCATTATAATTTTTCTGCTTTTAGTCTAGTTAATTTATTGGTAAATATCAATAATCGATTTCTTAGTGTAGTGGTTATCACGTCAGTCTTACACACTGAAGGTCCCGAGTTCAATCCTCGGAGAAATCATTTTTTATTTTTTGACAAATTTTAAAAACTTAAGCATTTTTTAATTCATTATTATTACTAACTTTATCAAATAAATAGTTCAATATTTTAAAATTTAGTTAGTACTTGTAGTAGGTAATTAAATAAAATAATTTATATCAGTCAAATACAAAATCTTAAATAATTTTTAACTAAAATCTCAAGATTACAAATAAATAAATATTTTTAAAAAATATGATAAAAATAGATATTATGATATTAAATTATTTAATTGAGATATCTCTTCATAAAGATCCTTTTAAAAGATAAATAAAGTAAATTTAACTTATATTCATAGGCAGATTGTGTGTCATAAGAAAGATATCTAAACAAGAAACGATTAACACTGGATCTTAATTTACATATTTACAATAGAAAATAATATTTAATTAATATCCAGACAAATTGCAAATTGAAAAAATTTCTGAATTTAGATGGTTATTTGTAAATTTTAAAGTAAATAATGTTAAAATTTTATAAAACTCTCTAAGAAATCAGTGTACTGGATTTGATTTATGCAATGAATAGATTATTTTGGGAAGGAATGTAATACAAAGTCTGAGTTTTCTTTCAAAAGATCTCATAATAAGTATTGAGAAACAAAAGCTATCCCAAAATCTATTCTAAAAAATTCTTATTTTTAGATATTTGTAATAAAAACTTTGTCATTCTAGCCTATAAAATGAGATAGGATTTTTATCATTTTCTAAATAAAGCTAACTCATATGAACATTGATCATAAAATTTACTGGAATATTTATTCTAATTATTGAGTCGACCTTTTTAAGTATATTTATTAGAAACAAATAAATTGGAAAATTTATAAATAAAAAATTTATAAAAAAAATAAAAAAGCAAAATTTTATTAACTTTTAATCAGATTAGATTTTAAGGGTATAATATCTTTATAAATAGAAAATGGATCAACTTGCAAGAGAAGTCTTTTAAGAGCAAAATAGGGTCAGAACCAACCCAGCTAGCTACATTCCTTACCTTCAAGAAATGCTCAGCTAATTCAAGGGAATGGTCCTCCATAAGCCAAATCAAATCCCTTTAAGAACTAATGAAGGTCCTGGAGCTGTTTAAGAATGTATCAACTACTTGAGGTCTCTTTAGCCCCTCCATCCTTATTAATGGGAAGACAACATGACAAGAGCTGCAGCTGATCATGCTAATGATATTGGTCCTAAAGGTAAACATTAAAAATTGAACCATTATTTTTTATTTCTATCATCTGAATAACCCACTAAATTTGCTTGTCAAAAATTTAAAAGTGATGAGGTCAAAAATCCAAAATAAAATCATTTGTTGGATTTCTATTCAAATATTTCTTATTTTTTTACAAAGTTTGATACCTCATCATTTTAACCTTGATACAAGCAAGACTTAAATAAAAAATGATAATTCATTTAAAAACACATTTATCGAAAAGACATAACATTTATTTTAATGTATATCCTTTTTTTAAAAATGAAAACTCACCAAAAAACTCAATTTTTACTTAATTTAACAATTAAATTTACAACAAATAGGTATTTCAGATCACACTGGATCAGATGGTTCAAGCATGAGTATTAGACTTAAAAGATATGGTGACTGGATGGGTTAAATTGGTGAGAATATTGATTTTGGAAGTAAAACAGCTATAGATATCGTTTTATCTTTGATTATTGATGATGGTGTTTCTAGCAGAGGCCACAGAAAGAATGTCCTTTCTCGCGATTTCTAAAAGACTGGTATAGCTTGTTAAAAGCATAGTTAATGGGAAATTTGCACAGTTTTAGATTATGCTTCTGAATATACCTATAAAGGTGGAAAATTATCAGGAACTCTTATTACTGATAATACTCCTAAATTCACCTCTGGTAGCACATTCGGTTAGCCTTAATATGGTAATTATACTACTAGCTATAGCAACCCTATTACTACTAATACATACTCTACTTCCCCATATACTTCATCTAATGTTAGCTATACTTAACCTTCAAGCAATCCATATACCTAAACTCCATCAAGTCTTCCTGTCAATCATGATCTACTTGCTAGAGAAATCTTCTAAGAATAAAATAGAGTTAGATAAAATCCAAGCTCTTATATTCCTTTACTTGAAGACATGATCAGATTATTTGATGGTATGGTCTTAAAGAGACCAGGTAAAATTGGATTGAGAACAAACGAAGGTCCTGGTGCAGTACAAGAATGTATCAATTTCTTAAGAAACCAAAGATCACTCCATCCCTTAGAATGGGATGACAATATAACTAGAGCATGCAGAGATCATGCTAATGATATTGGACCTAAAAGTACTTTTTTAATCAATTAAAATTTTAAAAATAGATTTTACGAAAATAGATTTAATTTAGAAAATAAAAAAAAGTTTAAGAAAAATTGCAAATAAAATAAAAACGAAAAGCATTTTTATTTGAATTCAATAAAATATGATTAAAAGATTTTGATCGTTTTTTAAATAATTTATTTAATTAAATTAACTTTTTTTTAATTAAAAAAAATTAGATTTAAGTGGTCACACTGGTTCTGATGGTTCATCTATGAGAAATAGATTAGAAAGATATGGAGATTGGAATGGAAAAATTGGTGAAAACTGCGATTTCGGTAATTCTACTGCTCAAGAAGTTGTTATTTCATTGATTGTTGATGATGGAGTTTCAAATAGAGGTCATAGAGGTAATCTTTTCTCAGAAGATTTTAGAAAAGTAGGTATCGCTTGTGCTAACCATGTTGACTACAGGACTTGTGTAGTTATTGATTATGCATCTCAATATGGAGCTAAAGGTAGTCTTAACCAAAATACTTATACAACTAGCTTCCCCACTTCTAATGTTTCAGGAAGTTATGTTCCTACCACTTCTTATAATACTTACTCTACATAAAATCCTTATGATAACTCTACAACAAAAACTCAGACCTATACTTCTTCTAACTTCAATGATCCATTCATTTAAGAATAATTAAGAAAGCACAATATTGATACAAACAGTTTTGGAGGCAGTGGCTCTAGCAATGTAGATCCTGATAAACCTCCTAATACTATTGAAACTAATATTCAAAAGAATATTTCAATTGTTAATGGCAAAAAGACTATTACTGAAATTAGAACTTACAAATTATCTGATGGTTCCCAAAAGATAACTGAGAAAACTTACTATGAGTGAAACTATTAAAATTTTTATATTATGATACTCTTTATGTGAAAATTTATATTTTTGCAACTAAAATTTCTAAATCATTTATCAAATTTAAAAGAACACATTTTTTGATCCAAAAGATATTAAAGTTCTATTATCAATTTCTATGATAAATATAATAATATTGCAGATAGATATATCTTCGCGCCTTTTGAGGTACCAATGATTTTTAGCGGTTTACTTTTTAAATCTACTAAATTTTTTTGATTAAAAAAATAAATTATAAATCAAAAAAATAATAAGTAGGATATTATTTATTCTAATTTACAAGATATTATGGATAAGAGATAGTTAATAAAAAGGTTTACATAAGAAGGATATACATTACGTCCTGAATGTTTAAATCATTTAACAGAGTACTTCTCTGAACTTAAAATATAGAATAACAATAAAATGACTCTAGATGTAGTTAATAGTCACATGAGTAAGATCTTAAATAATGTCAAATCCCTGTAATCTCATTCGGGAGATATTATTTTAGAAGAGTAAACAGTCAAAGGTGCAATTGAATTACTCTAAAGGCCATCCAATTAGGTTATGGATTTGGAGGAAATTGAAACTAATAAAGAAAAATCAAGTGTAGAAACCACAACCATAGATGATGAAAAAGAGAAAAAAGTAAATGATATCATTAATGAAAAGTATTTGCATACAATCGTTGTATTAGATTCTATGAAAGAAACTCCGAGAATAAGAATACATAACAATAAGCCATTCACTGAATTTATAGTTCATCCTAACACTCAAGAAGAAAAAAAATAAATTTTCTCCCTCGGCCTTCCACAGGATAAAATAAATATTTTTGTAAAAAGACTAGAAATAATCAAAACAAAGCTCTCTAAAGGTAAAAAATATTATTTTGCAGGAGATAACTAAAAGAAAGTTTAAGCTAAAAATGATATTGAAGATAAACAAGAAAAATAAGAAGAATAATCATAAGAATTGAGTGATATAGGTTCTTTAATAGGAAGTAAAGGAAAAGAAATGTGCTGCTTAGGTATGATTTATGAAGGAGCTCCTAGAGAATATTTTATGTAAGATGAGTTTAGTAGAGTGAAGATTCACATAGAGTAAGCTTAAATTGATTTGGGGTATGTAACAGTCTCTAGTATTGTTATTGCTAAAGGTGTATTTGATTAAATAAAAGGAGCATTTGTTATTTCTAAATTTATGCTGCCTGAATTCGATGAAGAAATAAATATGAATCCTTCAATATATAAGAAAGAAAATTAAGACTTTTTTGGAGCAAAAACAAAGGTGTAAAGAATTTTAGGTAAATTAATACAATTAGAAATAGAATGTGCATCATTAGGAAAATAAAACAACAAAGCTTCTAATTTAACTCGCTTTTAAAAGGAAAGGCAACTTGAAATGGGTATATTTGACTTAGATTTGAATCCCTATTTCTAGATAAGCGAAAAAGAAGAATACTGTGTTTGCATGTTTAGTGATTTCTAATTAAGTGATAGAAATACAGTTAAAAAGTTTGAGGGTATTCTTTAAGTTTATGAAACCTAGTTAAAGCCTTTAGTTATAATATTGATGGGAACATTTTTTAGTGTTTCAGAAATAAACTCAGAATCAGTTAATGACTAAGTTAAAGAAGCAATTAGTGATTTCTAAAATCTTTTAAATAAATTTAAATAACTAAGAGATAATTGCTACTGGATCATGGTCCCTCATATTAATGATATTGGAGGAGCTCAAGTTTAGCCAAAGAGTGAACTACCTGAACATCTTTTCACAGAAATAAAATCAAGCATTCCATTCTTTAAATTAGTATAAAACCCTTGCCGTATGTCAATTTTAGGCAAAACTTTCTTAATTTAAAGAAATGATTTATTAAAAGATCTGCGTAAAAGATAAATTGTAATTAATCACCATAAAGATATTTAATTAAATTATGTCCAAACTATTCTTTCATAAAGACACTTATCTCCTCTTCCTCTTATAATAAAACCTATCATTTGGAATTACGATAATGCTATGCTATTTTATGAGAATCCTGATTACTTAATCTTAGCTGATTCTTATAGTGATTAATTCCATTTTATCATAGAAGAAAAAATATTGACATAAGAAGAACACTCTAAAATTTCTACGAATTAAGAATCAAAAATGTAAAAAACATATGTTATCAACCCAGGCAGTTTTGAGAAAAAATCAACCTTTACTGTTTTTTATCCATTAACAGGTGAAATTCAAAATTGTTCTGTCTGATTTAATTTTTAAAATTATTCTTTAATTTAATTGCTAATATTTATTAAAAGTCATACATTTAGCCACATTTAATATTTTCCTTTTTTCAAAATAATATTATTTCATTTTAACAAGCATTTTAATTAACATTTATGATAAAATATTTATTTTAAATTTTTTTACATTTCTTCAATTTATTTTTGGTAGTCTTTTGAATTATTTTTTATTCATTTTCTTCTAATTTTTTGATCAACTTAAAAGCTGAAATATGTAAATTTTGAGACATACTTTCTACAAAATTTTTAACATTTTTATAATTTTAAATAATTGCAGATTTTATAATTTTATCCAACATAACTTTACTATGAATTTAATTTAAATTTAATTTTATGATTAATATTTTTTTACTAAAATATTTTCTCCTTTTAAAAATATGAATTTTAATTATTCATCATATTTTTAAATTTATTGATGTTTAATTTGAGAAAATTTTTTCATTTCATTTAAATATGTTAAATCTAAAATCATTTGGCATAATATTATGATATTGGCATGCTTTTTAAGATTTTAAGATTAATAACAATGGTTTACTACAAAATAGTAATATTTCTAATAATTAAAAAATTTTTTTAATGGTTTTATAAATTTTTTTCAAAGCTTCTTTTTAAATGAGTTTATATCATTGTAAATAAATATTTATACCATAAACTAGAATTGTGACGGGTTTTGTTAATTAATTATTTAGAAGCAATTGCATTAAAAAATAAGAAAAATTTCTAGAAGGATTTATTTACTTTCTTAAATTTCCAAAAAGAATATTAATTAATCGTATTATTTATTATTTGATGAATTTATTAAACTCTCAAAGAAATTATAAATAATTATTCAAGTAGGTTTAAGAAAAATTCTTGAATCTTTAAAATTTATTAAATTTTAGATAAATTTATAGAACATTTTATATTTATAGTATCTTTGTTTTTAAGTCAAATTTGACCTCATATTTCTTTATTTCTTAACAAAAATGACCTCCCCTCTTTAAATATTTGAAATAAATTAAATAAAATTAATTTTAAAGATTTAAATAGTTAAAATTAATCTAGTCTTTTTTAAAATAAAAATAGTATATTTCGCTGACTAAAAAACTAAGCCTATGACATCAATAATTATTAATGCATAGCTATTATATAATAATTCATCAGATGAGTTTATTAAAAAAAGATAAATATAAATCTAAAAAACATTTAAATATATCAAGTAAAAATTAATAAAATTACAATTTAGAAAGGATAAAAATGGAAAGATTGTCTTCTTTAAGTTCTCAAATAACTGTAACATTAAGAAAATTTTAGGATAGATTTTGAATTTATTATTTTCTATCAATTAAGAGCTTAGAAAACTTTGTAAAGATTGAAACCAAGATATTTTACAACGTGTTGTTAATATGCAAACCAAATTAGCCTTAGTCATATGAAATATTAGAAAAGATATTTTAGTAATAAATATTTAAAATACAGATAAAATATAATTAAATAATCTGAAATGGATTTGTGAATGATGTTTGATATCAATTTTAAAATAAAAATAGGTCAAGCAAAGCTAAGAATGTTTAAATAAAAGTTTTTGTAGAGAAAATGTTTAGTTAGGAAGATTAGTAATTATTTAATGAAAGATATTCAAATGATTGCTATTTTTTCGATTCAGAGACTTGCGAGTAACAAATTGATGTAGTTATCACATATGGAGGAGATGGAACAATTTTATATACAGTTAATAAATTTTAAAAGAGAACAACACCTCCAATTCTTGCAATTTCAGGAGGAACTCTTGGCTTTATGTGTATTTATTCTCTTTAAGAAGTAGAAATATAGCTTAATAACTTATTTTAGCGTTTAAATTAAAAAATACCAATTCCTATTGAAAGGAAAATGAGACTTTAGCTTGCAAAGGTATTTTTTTTAACAAAAAGTGCTCTCTTAAAAAAATAGAATTTTGTTACTTCTATTATATTAAGTTTAATTATTTTAATAATAATAATTCCTTAAATTTAGTTTTCACCAGAAAATGAGATCACAGAAGTTAAACATGCAATTAATGAGTTTGTTATTGAGAGGGGAGCTCTAAGTAATATCTTAATGAAATATTATTTTTTTTAACTCAAAATACTTTTAAATAGGTGCTTGCTTAAGATTATAAATATATGTTGAAAATATACCACTTACAGCTCTCTAGACTGATGGACTGATTATAAATACTCCAACTGGTTCTACTGCATATTCTCTTTCTGCTGGAGGACCTATTGTTTATAATGATGTAAAGTGCATGTCTGTTGTTCCAATTTGTCCCCTTTCTTTATCATTCAGACCATTACTTCTACACCCAAGTTAAAACATTAAAGTTAAGGTAAATTAGTAAATCGCTCAAAAAGAGAATAAATAATTAAATATAATATAATTAGGTACATCCAGAAAGTAGAAATGAAGCAAAGGTAGTAGGAGATGGCTAATTTACAATTTAGCTTTTAAAAAATGAAGAAATAGTCATAACAAGTTCCAACTTTGATGTTCTTTGTAAGTTAAAATTCTCAAAAGGTTAAAAATAATTTATCTTAAAATAATAGTAATAAATGATCAAAAGAATGAGCTCAATCTTTAATAATATATAGTAAAATTAAAAAAAATGCTTAGATGGAGTTCAAAATTTAAACCAAATTTTAAGAACTGAAACAGATAATCAATCAATCTTAGAAGATAGAAAATTCTTAAACTAAAGTTATACTTAACAAAATTTTAAAAATAAATTAAAACTAAAACAATTATACTAAATTTTTTTCTTTCTAAATTGTAAATATTATTATTATATCAAGCTAACTACCTATTAATTTAACCTTCTATTAAAGATCTATATATTTTTTGTTTTCTTTTTGTTCATTTGCAAACCTAACATAAATCCTTTCTTTTATTTATTTTTTAGATAAAAGTAATTTATTTTAGATATAATTAAAAGTAAACAATATTGATTAGTAAAAGCATACCAAAATGAACTCTTTGTTTGAATTAAAATAATCGATTCAAACAAACAAAAAATAAATCAGAAATTTTTTAGATAAAAAGTGAACTATTAATGTATATTATTAATAAAAATTACATTTATTCTTTTAATGTATGTAACTCAAATTCCTGAAATTATTTTTTTTATTTATTATTTTTTTGCAAAAATATTTAGTTCGGAGTTAATAAAAATTTATTAATCTCAATCTTTAAATTTCACGCATTATTAAATTTATCAGAATAATGAATATATATTTACTTTTTTTTTTAAAACTAAAACTATTTTTTTATTCTCATTTGTAGACAAATAAAACATAAAAGCTTTCTTGGTTGTATGTAACTCCTATATCTATATTTATTAAAAAATTTTTTCTCTCACTTCACTCTTCATAAAGATATGTTTTATCTATTTTTACTGAAGTAAACAAAATTAAACTAAAACTAAAATTATATCAGTTTGATCTTTGCTTAAATGTAAAAATTAAATTGAACAACATAAAAGGAATGAGAAAGTTTTAAAGTAAATAATTTTAATTTAAACTACTATAAAAATTTTTAGATTAGAAGAATACTTACTGATAATATTTTTTTAATTTATTAATTGAGTTAATTAAGGTTTTAACTATTTTATTTGCAAAAATATTAATTAAACGAATGACATACTAACTCTAAAGTTTGTTTGATTAATTATTCTTCAATAATAATTTACAAGCAGAATTTTTGCTATAAATTTAATAATATAGAGATAGATAGATATTATTTTTGGATTACATTGAAATCGAATTTATTTTTTATATTTTATATTTCTTGCTTTGACTTTTTTGCTTTTTTTCAGTATCAGTAAGTTGTTCTATTTAATTTTGATATATCTATTTTGAAAATACCTTAATCTTATGAATAAAAATCTAATTTATTTATTATCTTTTTCAAAAGATATTTAGGTATTAGGTAAGATTTAGGATATTTATTCATTTTACTAAATTCATTTATTTCTACTTCTAATAGTTTTTAAGCGCTTAACTGATGGATTTTCTCAATTGCTTGATATCTTGATCGTAGTTTAATTATTACTACTATGATAAAGATGTAGAATTCTCTTCGATTTACATCTAACTGCTTTCTTAAATTGGAGCTGATGCCCCTAACTATGTTGAACCGTTCAGCTGCTATGAGGAAAAACCTTAGTTACTTCCTTATTGGGAAGAAGAAGGTCCGTTAGCTTGATTACTGCTTGATGTGGGGTAGAGCTATTGAGTTTCATCATCATCAGCCAATAATTTTAATTTACGCTGTCTTTCTTAGAAATAATCTTTTTTGTATAACTCAGTATCAGTAGGTGTGAAGCTGTAAACTTTAAGCTTTTGTTATTCAGCACTTTCTTTCTAACGCTTTTCTGCAAGTAATTTATCGACAACTTTGTTAGGGTGGTAATTTGCTTCTTTGCTACATATATCTTCATAACGAAGATTGTCTTTATCATCAAATTAACGATCAATATTAATTAAACCAGATCTACCTAAACGCAAACGAGGTTTAAAAGGTATAACGTTCTTTTTCTTAAAATGAGGTGCTTCTTAATTTGGTAAGCCATTTAGATTTTGAACAAACTATTCTTGCTATCTTGGAAGTTACTAGGGATTATCATTAGGTTTAAATCTACTCTATTCACCTTAAGGATATATGTAAGAAGGGTTTAATTATTATAACCCAGGTTTGTAAGTGTCTGGGTTACGTAAATTTAATTTGCTCAAATCAGGTTGATTTTGATCAAGATTAGGCTTAAGAAGCTTTTTAAGTTGTTAAGCGAGTTCAGTCTTACTGCTTAGAATGTGAGAAAATTATTCGCGGTCTATATTTTTAGTATCAGGATTACAAACTTTTTCCATAGTGAGTTCTCTTTTAACGGCATCTAAATATATACTTGTAATGTAAGAGACAAATTCAAAATTATCAGTATTGAATAAAGAGAGATTAGGATTTAAAGACACAATAGAGTCTTTGCTATCATTTTTCTAGCTTTCTTACTCTCTTTCTTAGATAGATTGTTTCTATTGTGACTAATCAGGATTTTAAGAAGAGTTATCTTGAGGAACTAATTTATTGCTTTGCTTTTAAGCAGAATCCTCTCCAGTTTTATCCCCTCTCTTTTGTACTTACTTTCCTTTTTAAAGAATTTCTTTTTGGTTTAAATTAGGAATAAGGGGTAGAGTAACACTAAGCTAAGAAATATTTTATGGATTATTTCCTTTAACTAAAGATGATTCTTTTTAAGGTGCAATCAAAGGAGTATTTGCTGTTTAATCTGCTTATTCTCCTTCTTTAGGTATCTTTTTTATATTTTTTATCTTTTTTTAATCTACTTCAGGAACCAATGAAGGTTCTTCTGCCTATTTATTGCTTGGTTTTGTTTTCTTAAAATCCCCCTTTAATATAGCTATTGAAACAGGTTTTAAAAAACTAATATTTTTTAAATTAATATTTTTACCCTTTGCCAAGGTTACACTGTTAGAAGCTGAAACGGTAGATACTATGCTACTTTAAATGTTATTCGAATTTGCTTCAGAAGTTTTTTAAGGTTCAGGGTTTTGCTTGATTTCTCTACTGACAGGTGTAGGCTTAAAATGACCTTTCTTAGTTATTTGGTCAGTGTTTTTATGAGTCGTGGCTGGGAACAAGTTAAATGCTGTTAATTATTCATTGAGTTGATTATTCTATAAATGGAGTTGATTCATTTTGTCATCCATCTTCTATTTTTTTAACTCTAAATCTTTGTGATTTTCAAAAACATCATCTACAAAGAAATATTATAATTATTTATCTTATTTATATAGCTCACTAACAAAAGATAAGCTCTAAGATTCAAGAATTATTTCCTTCATTTACTCCCTTAATTTAATTTATTGCACTAACATTTTGTACTTGATCATTTCTTCTTTAAGTTAGGTTAATTTTTAATATTATTCATCATCATTTTGCTTTCTAGACCCTCTAGTTTTCATTTTTTCAGCTACTCTAGGACGGAAAGCAACATGAGGATCTTTATCATTAAAGTTAGGTTTCCAGTGTAATCTTTTATTAAAAATAATTTTAGGAAAATAAAGGTTTATTAATTAAAATGATTTTTTATTTAATCTTCGTGTTGTAAAAAAAAAATTAGATTCTTCTTTATTTTAAAATGAAATGTTAAAAAGAAGAATTGTAATAAAGCTAAGATTAAAAATTTTTAAAATAATATTTCAGTTTAGAAAGATAAACACTTTTTTATTAATCATTTGAAATAAAAAAAGAAGTCATTAATTTTAATGGGGAAATCAATCAATAAATTATTAAATTTATTTAAACTGAAAATTTAATTTATTTTTCGAGCGCCTTAACTTGAATTTAAAAATGTAAAATTAACATTTGCTTTTTCTTAAAGTAAATTTAGAATAATCTTTTTGATATGTTTTTTAAGTAGTTTCTTAAATAAATGCGATCATCAAAGTATAAAATTAAGATTCGTTTTGTCAATGTCCCATTTTTATTTGGCTAAATAATTGAAAGTTCCATAAAAAATACAAAGTTTTCTTATGTACTTTGCATTTTAAAGATTTAGCTGGGAGAATATTACTCAAAAAATTAAAAATATTATTCTGTTTTCGTCTATTAATTTATAATTAAAAATCTTTGTTACATTGAAAATTTATAATTCTAATAAAAGGTGAGTGTGAGAAAAGCTAATTGGTATTTTCACTTAATTATCATTTATTTTTTTAAATAAACAAATTGATTTAAGAGACTATTTTTCAAAAAGTTAAAAATCATAAATTTAATCTGAAATTAAAAGAGAGAAAAGTGCAGTCTTGAAAAATAATTGAATGATTATGTTTCTTGAATTGTAAGCAGGGAGAATCTATTTGCACAGTAGAAGTATTATAAAAAGTATGAGTAGGTATTCAATTTCAAATTAAACTTTGGGTTTTATTTAAAAACTTAAATAATTTGTTAATTTTACCTTAATAATGGTCTTTTTAGTAGATCTCTTTTTGTTTTCCAGTAGTTATAAATCTTTTCTAAATTAGAAAAAGTATACTTGTCTCTTTATTCATTACTAATATAATCCTTCATATCAATCCAATTAACCATAAAATCTTTTCCTGATTTAAGTTCGAAATTCTCAATTAAAAATTCTAACTCTTCCTCTTTCATATTAAAGTTATTTGATTCATTAAAATCCTTCAAAAATATAATATCATCATCTGCTAATTCATATTTATCTTACAAAGGCCAAATCTAATCCTAGCGAATCCTAATATAATTACTTGTATGTATACGCCTCTTTTTATATAAATCATCAGCAGTTTACTAGTTATTGTTGTGTTATATTTTTATGCTAGCTGCTGCTATAATTGGAATTTCTTATTTTTTTGCTAGGGCCATTTCCTTATCGCTTTTGTCCCCATTTAATGTTGCTACCTATGCGTTACTTAATAACTAACCATTATTTCCTTAGCCATCATTATCAAAGCTATTAAATTCTTCCCAAACATTAATACGAGTGACTGTCCTAAAATAATCTATTTGTCTTGGTCTTTTAATCATTTCTTGCTTTTAATTTTTTTATAAAATATCTTAGATTTCTAATTGGTTTATTGATTTAAATCAAATTCAGAATAATTGATTGATTAATAAATAAATAGACAGATAAATAGTTGGATTTGGTATATATACGTATCTATTTAATTAAATTCTTTCTTGTTGTTTTTTTTTAATTTTTTTGTTTTTAATTAAATTTTAGTTTTTCTTCTTCTAATTACTTAATTTATTTTTCTTACTTGATTTTTTCTGAAAAATATTGCCAATTAGAATCTTTTCCTTCAGAGCTACTCTTCCTATTAGCTTTCGCTGATTGGGGGAGAAAATAACTATTTTTATGGATTTAGTTATTTTTCTTGATCTACCTATTTGCTTTTTTTTTTGGCAAATTTTAATTATTTTTATTTTTTTTAAAATTTTTAATTATATTATTTTCATTCAATTTCTTAAAATGATAACTCACCTTTTTTCATCTCTTATTTATAATCTATTTTTTAAAATCAATATTTCACTATTTTTAATTTATATTTTTTACTTAAAAATATTTCAACACAAAAAATCAATTGTTTAAAATTCCCTTTTATTATATATTGTTAAACACTCTTTCGATCCTTATAAATATCCTAAAAAATTAATCTTTTTTAATCTTATCTTAAATAAAAGATTGGAAAAAAAATTATTTGAATTTACTGATTGAATTGGTGTGCAGTTTAATAAATATATAATATTTTAAACGATTTATTGAAAATTATAAAAAATAAATTAAATGAATTAGCTGAGTAGCGATCATTTTATGGATTATTCTTTTATCAGTAAAAATAAAATAGATGGAAAAATGTTTAAATGATACTCATAATGGTCTATTAAGAGTGTTTATATTTTATTATGTTGAAAAAAAGGTTAAATTGATAAGCATAGTTATTATAATTTTTTTAAATAAGATAATTTCAGAAAATAAAAAAATTAAGCAATAATCAATAATATTTAGTAAAGTTTAGTTTGGTTATTCATTTATTGATAAATTTCATCAAAATTTTAAATTTTCAAGACAGAGTATTAAAATCGTACAATGAACGTTTTTAAAAAACTTGTTAAATAAGAAAAAGATGCCTCAGCTTTCCATGAAATTATTGGAAAGGATAGGAATTTAGAATTCAGTGATCTAAATAAGCTAAAAGTTGGTGACTTAGTTGACATCATCAAAAAATATGATTAATATGTCATTAAAATGAGAAAAGATACCTAGCCAATTTTAGAATAGCACGAAGAATATTCTTAAAAAGTTTAAATTTTAGAAACAAATTTCAGAAGTAAAGTTTAGGAATTTGATGAGATGAATGCTTAATTATTAGAGTTGTAAAAGCTACTGAATATTGAGTTATCCAAAAATATATAGCTTTAATAAAATTATGAATTCGTGAATAAGCAAAATGAGCATCTAAAATAAAAATTGGAGCAAGCTTCAAGTGACAGTAATTAAAATAATCCTGTTTAATCATAAAATGGAGAGGAGGATTAAGATCCTTAGCCAGAATAAAAAACAAATGTTGTTATGCGTGCAGATTCTGAATTACTAATGTTTACAAATGAATCAGAACTCTAGCATTTAAGAAATTTGTTTGATTAGTTAAAAGACGATGTAAATGCATTTATTGAATAACTTGGATAAGAAGGCAAGGTAGTTTCAGATAGAGAATAAAAAAAGAGAGATGCTACGAAATAAGAAAAAGTCGAAGAGAAAAAAGCATAATTGAAAAATAAAGAACATATAGAAGGAGAAGAAGAGGGTGAGGAAAATGAAGAAAAAGAAGGAGAAAATGATGAAAATGATGATGAGGAAGAAGAAGAAGCTGAAGAATCTGAATAAGGAGCTGAGGAAGATGAAGAATATACTTTGGAAGAATTGTGTGGAAATACATGGGATAGTTTGGCTTAATTTAATGAATAAATGGAAATTTTGCTATAAAATATGAAAGAGTACAAAGAAAAGAGCAGCTTAAATACAAGTAACAATAAAGACCTAGTGAACAACTATGAAAACTAACTTTTAAATAAATAGAAGCAAGTAGATCAATTATATATGGAAAAAGGTATTTAATAGCTTTTAATAATATGCTTAATATTTTGATATTATTATGTTAAATATGATATAGCTCTGAATTAAAAATAAATCATTTTAATTTGTATTAAATTATATTTTAAAATTAATTAATTAGAAAAAATTAATGAATTAAAGAAATAGCTTGAAAAAGATTTCATAGAAATTAATTAGAAGCTTACTGATGAAAAGGGTAGAAATGCTTAATTAGAAGACAAGCTTGCTTCTTTTTCAAAATAATTTTAAGAATTATTTACAGAGAATGAATAGCTTAAAGGGTAGCTTAAGCATCTTAATGAAGAAAAATCAAGTTTGAGTAAAGAAATAGGAAATGTTTAAAATATATATGCTCAGGAAGAGTAGAAATAAAAGGAAGAAATTGATGAATTATAAAAAGAGCTGGATGAATTAACTGATGAAAATGAGTAACTTTAGGAAGAATTAAAAAAAGCTCGTGAAGATTTATACTTAAAAACAAAAGAATTAGATAACAAAGATAGATAAGAAAAGTTAAAAACTGCATAGATTGGAAAAGAAAAGGAGAAATTAGAATAAAAATTATAAGAAGCCCAAACAGATTTAGAAAAATAAATAGAATCCAATCATCAAAATTTGCAACGTCTCAAAGTATTAGAAGAAAAAAGAATTTAAGAAAAAAGTAAGATGAAAACACTTAAAGATAAAGCCAAGGAATTATAAGAAGAATTAAATAAAAAAAAGCTAGAAAATGCAAAAGATTTAGAAGCTAAAAATAAATTATTAGATTAATTAGAAGAAGAAGTGGCTAGTCTTAAGTCGAGAAGCAATGTGAAAGAAGAACTAACAAAATTAACGCTTGAAAAGGATGTTAAAATTAAAAATTTAGAAATTTAACTTTAAGAATGGAGTTTTAATTTATAAAGAAGTTAGGACAAAGCTAAGGAGTATGAGTAGCAAATTGAAGACTTAAAAGAAAAAAATGTTAATTAAGAACAAACAATTAAAAAGTTATTGGAAAAACGTGAATAAGGAATATAAGAAATACAAAAGTTAAATGCATAACTAGATTTAATGAGAAATCATTCTAATCCTACTACTCAAGCACGTATCAATGAGATCTAAAACTTAGTAGAAAGAGCATCTGCAATGAACTAAAGCTCTAATTCTCTTTCGGAATCATCTGGTTCAAACTCAAATAAATTTTCAAATAATTTCCGTACTTAGTAAGACAAAACTCCTAAATAAATTCCTAATGACTTTTCAATTGGCATTTCTAAAGGGTAGCTTCCTCCTAAGCCTCCATAATCATAAATGAGCACCTCCTAACCTTCACTTTCTAAATTCTCATAAAATGAAATGAAATACTTAAATGAAATGAAAAAAGAAATGGAATAAGTTTACAAAGAATACATAGCTATTGCTTTTGGTTATGAAAAAAATTCTGCTAAAGAAAACAATGAAAATTTTATGAAATTAGAGAAAAAAATAAATCTTTCTATCAAAAAAGCTTAAGATTTAATGGATGCAATTGAAGACATGGCATGATAACTCAATTAAAAATTCTAAATTATCTTATTAATTTTTGAAAGTATTCTGCTTATTTATTAAATTTTAAATAGGTTTTTTTAAATAATATTACACTCATTAATCCTTTTTAAAATATAATTTAAATTAAAATTACTCTTTTGTTTTTGTTAATTTGAAGTACTCTTAATCATTACTTTCCTATGATTAAAAATGCTCAAAAGAATTATATCCTTTATATTTTAATAAATTATTTAAAATAATTTAGGCAATCACAAAAACCTATTTATTTTTTATTGTATTGTTTGTAAGTTTAATACATTTACAAATTTAAAATTATCTTCATTCAATCTTTAGTATCTCATTATTAAATTGTTTAGATAGAGAGAATTATTAGAATATTAGAGATAAAATTCTTTAATGTATTGTTTCTAAAATAAGTAAAGTTATAGTTACCCCTATATTTGTTTTTAATAAATTTAAGATAGTTCATGATAGAAAGATATTATTTTTAGGTAAATTTACTCATTTTTTGTGTTTTTAAATATATGGAGAAAAAAATTTTTAGTTTTTTTAAATAATTATTACAAAAAACCTTTAATTTTAAAATAATAATTTAAATAGATAGTACTTTTTTTAGATAAATTACTTAATTTAAATATGTTGAATATTCCAAAAATTATTTTTTCATTATTTTAAAAATATAGTAGATTTTATAATTTTTTAGTAGATAATTGATATCTTTAGGAACTTCATATTATGTGTGCTATTTTTTAATAATTATTTTAGTTTTTCAAGAAATCAAAATAGATACTACATTTAAATTATTCTATATCTAAAAAATATCTTATTAAATGTATATTATTGATCTGGATTTATTAAATTTCAAAACAAGTTTAATTTTTTTCTCCTTTTTAAGTTTATTTTTTACTAGATTTGAAAAATAGTTAAATTTTGTAGAGAGATAATTAAAAAAAGTTGAATTTAAAATTACCATTTAAAGTCATTATTATTGAGAAATAAAAATTTATAAATATAGGTACATAAATTATTCTAATAAAGTCTCTTTCCTTTGTATTACCATGATTCCATGATTTCGTTATTTTTAATGTCACAAACTTTCTTACTTTGATTATTTTACAATTAATCAAAATTAAGTAAAATTGAGATGGTTTGTTTTAAACAAATCTTGACCCCAGTCAGATATTTTACTTTGATACAATATACAATTTTACAACAAAACTCTCAATGAATTGTATATATTTTAATTTTTAATATCATCAATCATCTTAAAACTTTTAAGTTGCAATCACAAGCTATTCTAGATTACCAGGTTCAGTTGCTAAATGACCTGCATCTGGAACAATAATTAATTATGAATTTTTCATATTTTTATGAAGATCCCATGCGATTTTTACTGGAGTGACAATATCATATCTACCATTAATAATAATAGTAGGGATGTGAGAAATTAGATGAGCATCTCTAATTAGTTGATTTTCTTTTTCAAAAAAGCACCCGTTAGCAAAATAATGTGCTTCAAGCTTTGCAATACTAAGTACTTATTGATCTTCTTCTATTTCTTTCCAATATTCATCAGGAACTTTGAAAAAAGAAATAGCTCCTTCATATTTAGTCCATTCAATAGCTAGTTATTTTTTAGTTTCTTCATCTGTATCTGAGTTAAAAAGCTATTGGTAATTATGAAGAAGATTACCTCTTTTTACTTCTTGTAGAGCATTTGAAAAATCTTCATAGTAATCAGGGAAAATCCAATTTGTACCATTTTAATAGAAAAATTCCATTTCTTTTTAACCACCTGTAAAAATACCTCTAAGAATGAGATGTTTAACCTTTTGTGGGTAAGTTTCTGCATAGTAAATAGCAAGAGTAGATCCCCAACTACCTCCAAATACTGTGTGCCATACTTCAATATTCAAGAGATTTCTTATTTATTCTATATCTTTTATTAGATCTTAAGTAGTATTTTCCTTAGTCTCAGCAAAAGGTGTAGATTTTCCACATCCTCTTTAATCGAATTAAACAATCATAAAAATATCAGGGTTAAAAAAACCTCTATTTTTAGGAGTAGATTGACCTCCAGGTCCTCCATGAATGACTAAAGCAGGCTTACCTTCTGGATTACCAGATACCTCCCAATAAATAGTGTGTATATTAGAAACTTTTAAAAATCCAGTTTTAAAAGGTTCTTTAATGTCAAAGGGTGTTTTTCTGTAATTTTCAGACAGTGAACTCATTTTAATTTTTATTTATTTTTTTTTTATTTAATTATTATAATCAAACCTAAAAATATTTGCAAATTAAAAGAAAAATTTTATAAACAACATAATATTCTTTTATTTGGATACAGTCATATCTAATATTAAGTAATTAAAATACTCTGATCTTCAACAAAAATTGACAGAAGATCATAACATTTATTAAGGAACAAAAATACTCTGATCTTAAACAAAATTAACAAAATGATTATCGAAGTGTCTTTTTTTAGATTAAAGTAAAATTCTTAACATAGAATTAAATTAAAATTTATCAAGAGATGAAAGTATAAAATACTGTGCTTTCTTATTTAAAATTATAGATGATATTTAAAAAATAATCTTTTAATTTATTTATTTTTTTTAGAAATATTATTACATTAAAGCTTTTCAAAAAAGTTTAATCTAAATAAAATTAAGGTTTATGTTTTTGTCAAATAAATAATAAAATAATAGAGAGAATGAATAATTTTATTTCTATTTTAAAATTAATGTTATTAATTTTATATTTTTTCTTTATTTTAAACAGAATAAGGAAAGAAGAAAGATAATTAATTATTCATATAAGAAGAATTGAAAGAGTAAATGTGAAAGTATTGATAAAATTTTAATACTTAAAGAATTTTTGATACAATATGTAGACAACTTTGTTATACGATCTAAAAGATAGTTAGCTCTTAATAATATTAATAGCATTAAGATATTATTACTTGTATGATAATAAGACTTTAAATCTCCTACCTTTTTAGATCAAATATCATTAAAAAAGTAGGTAGTTAACTATTAAATTATAAGAATTGAACCCTGTTTATTAATTTTAATAAAAGACAATCAATTCTTGTTGATATTTTTTATATAATAACTATCCCTACTCCTTCAGGAAAGTAAATAAAGATTTTATTTAATAATTCAAATCACCAGAGACAGTGCTTGTTGAACCACTTAGATGATCTAAGGAGTAACTTTCTGAATTCTTCCCAAACTAAAAGAAGAATAGAGAAGGGAAGACCTGGAATACCGAATTACCAGAATTCAAGAGGACGAGCGCCAAAGACTTTTTAGACCCCAGGAGTATAGAAAAGGAAAATACAAAGAACTGTTTCAACGAGAATACCCATAAACATAACTTTGTTGAGAGGAGAAGTTGTGAAAGACATCTTTCTGCTCTTGCAAGCAAAGACATTACTCCATTATACCAAAACAATAGCGACAAAGAAAGCTGTTTATGCATAAAAGTTTGCGTCAATAGAGTAGCAAACAGGATAATCAGTAACAGGTGACTTTTCGCTAAGATTACATTCATGATTCCAAGTAGTCATGGGTTAGAAATAACCATCTTTACATTCAAGAAGAGCCTTTCTAAGATCGTATTTAGCTTAGTCTAAAAGAGCCCATTAGATGTTATAATTATCTAATTTAAATCCTTTGCAGGTTTCTAAATTTTATTAAACAACAGCATTATACAAATTAGAGTTAAAGTACATAGGATCCTTGAAAAGTGCTTCTGCACGAACAGGATCAACACCTTGGGGATATTAAGTCATGGTGTAAGTATCAGTATCAGGATTAGGTTCGTAACCATAAACATTAGCTAAATTTAAAAGGCCTGAAGGAGTAAATCCATAATAATTGCTTTAATAAGTAAAAATTGATATAAGATAAATTTTTATTGAAAAAATGTTTAATTTACAAGACAGCATAGTAAGCAGCAAAACCAGCACAAGTAGAAATCATACCCATTTGGAGATAAGCACAAGTAATCAAAACCAAAGAGACCAAGTGATCAGTTTTCTTTCTTGGTTTTCTAGTCATGATATCAATTTCAGCTTCTTCGTAAGCAAGAGACAAGGCAGGTAAAATATCAGTACCAACGCAAATACATAACATGAAAATATTAGAAAGAGGTAAAGGAATTTGTATGATGATAAAGGCTAAGAAAGGAATAATTTCAGGAATGTTAGAAGTAAGCAAATAGACAACAGTCTTTTTCAAGTTATCGAAAATTTTTCTACCTTCTTCAACACCAACAACGATAGAGGCGAAATCATCATCAAGTAAGACCATATCAGCAGCATCCTTTGTAACATCAGAACCAGTTAAGTTCATGGAAATACCTAAATTAATAATATAAATGATGAGAATTTAATTAAGATTAAAATATTAAATTACCAATATCTCCTTATTTGATAGCAGGTGAGTCATTAACACCATCACCGGTGACAGCGCAAACATAACCTTCAGCTTGACAAGCTTGAACAATTTGTAACTTTTGAGCAGGGGTAGTTCTAGCAAAGACACAGTAAGGTTTCTTGACCCATGTTCTTAAGTAGCTGAATTCTTCTTTACCTTCTTCTTATTCTCTAACCAAGGATTCAACAATTCTGTCACCATGAACAACAATTGCATCACACTTTTCAGCAGCTTCTTCCCAGGATATGTTTTCAGTTTCAACGATTTCATCAACTGTCTTAACACTCTAGGGAATAATGTTGACTTGTCTAGCAATAGAAGCAGCAGTAGGGGGTTGATCACCAGTAACCATGATAACCTTAATACCAGCAGATCTACATTCAAGGATAGCATTAGGAACTCTAGTTTTGGGAGGATCAATGAGAGAAACTAAACCACAGAAAGAGAAACCAGCAAGCTTGAAGTTGAAGTTAGCAGGGGAGGTAACGTTGAAGACAGTAGATCCTAAGGGATATTCTTCTCTCAAGAGGTGCAATTTAGCAAAACCAAGAACTCTTTCACCCTTCTTACCAAATCTCTTGTTAACATTGTCAAACTTAGTCTTCCATTCTTAGTTGATTTCGTGTTTACGTTCACCAACTAAAATATGAGAGCAGTACAACCAAACTTTTTCAGGAGCACCCTTCATGTAAATGCAATAGTCAGAATCGCTAGTCTTTTATTCAACAATAGTTAATGCAAACTTAACAGTAGAGTTGAAAGGCATTCTGGCGGGTTAACCTATTTTATATTTTGAATTGAGTTAGAATAAATCAATAATATAATTGCTAGAATTATATGGACTGATCTCTTTATTTATTTTTCACTAATATAAACACTTTCTTATCTATTATTATTCTTCTACTTATATCTAACTTAAAACTAAATCTAAATATCATCCATCTATCTAACCCACCGCTCCTCGTTTATTTAAGAGCAGCAAAAGTTATTTAAACTAGTGAATAAATAGAGATTAAATTTAAAATATTCTTTTAAGAATCTCATCAATTAATTGTATCAGCTAATCAAGTAAAGCTTTATAAGGTATAATGATAAAATATGTACCTTTGTGTTCAGCAGTCTTGAATCTATTACGAGTAGCTTCAATATCTTCGACATATTGATAGAATCTAACAAGACCAGTTTCGGTGGCATCACCCATAACTGGACACTTCATGTAGTCAATATTATCTCTATCAACAATTTCAGTTAAGTCAAACTTAGCTTCAGAAGAGCACATAGCTGCATAATGTAAGTTTTAGAAACCCTTTTCAGTTTCATCATATTCAAGTTCTTAAGGAGAAGCAAGGGATTTATTCTTAGCTCTAATGACTTAATCGTTGTACCACATGTGTTCAACAGTCATAACATTTTGAGTAAGAGTACCTTTTTATTAAATTAAAAATGTTTAGTACAAAGGTTAATTTATAGTTGGCAAGGATTAAAAATGCACAATTATATTGGTATGTTAAATTAAAGAATATATAATTGTACTATATTTCCCACAACTCATTTCTTAATTATTATTAAGACAGGCTCTAAAGTTAAAGATGAACTTAAGCAAATAATTTATTTTTAATTACTCGACCCCTGTAAGAATAATTGTGGTATAAATTTATCCAAAATTATTTGTGGGAATAGATCCTCACTTTATTTACTTTAAAAATTAAAAAAGAATTTGCTTTTTTTTAATTACCAGTCTTATCGGAGCAAATGCAAGAAGTTGAACCAAGAGTTTCGACGGCTTCGAGATTCTTGACCAAGACATTCTTTTCAGAGAGAGTTTTAGCAGTGATAGCCAAAGAAATGGTAATACAACCTAAAAGACCTTCAGGTACATTAGCGACCAAAATACCAATACCAAAAATTAAACATTGTAAAATGTTATATCCCATAAGCAACCAAGCAAGTAAGAAGAACAAAACACCCAAGAAAAGAGCAATGATGGTAATCATAATAACGAATCTATATTTTTTAAAGAAAGATTAAATTTATGTTGTTTGTATTATTTCTCTTAAATTATAAAAATTTAAGCAAAATATTTTCTAATAAGTCTATTTCTAAACACTTTATCAAATTAATATCTTTATTCTAAAATTTATTTACCTATCAAGTTCTTATCTGAGGGGACTCTTTACTTTCTTATCAGTTGATGAAAGATCAGCAATTTGACCAAGAGTAGTGTTATCACCAATACGAACAACAACACCCTTACCTTAACCTTCCTTACAGAGGGTACCGAAGAAAGCAAGATTGCTAGTTTCAAGAGGATTTTCAGGGTGAGTACATTCAGTTGTTCTAAGAAGAGGTTCAGATTCACCAGTAAGAGGAGAATTATCTACCTTCATTTCATTAGACATCAAAATACGAATGTCAGCAGGAATCTTTTCACCAGCCTTGACGAGGACAACATCACCAACGACAAGTTTAAGTGCATCAATACTCTTGTTTTCACCATCTCTGATAACTGTACATTGTTAGGGCAAGAAGTTTTTAAACGATTCCATCAGAGCTTCAGACTTAGCAGTTTGTTAGAAAGTAATGTAACCAGTCAAGAAAATAACTAAAATGAGGACGATACCCAAATATAAGTTGGAAGGATCATCAGGCTATAATCCATAAACCAAGATACAAAGAGCAGCACCAACCCAAAGCATAATAGCGAAACCGTTGGAAACTTCCTTCAAGAATTTTTTCCAGAGAGGTTCTCTTTCCTTTTCAGTAAGCTTGTTATCACCTTTTGTAGAAATAAAATAATAGGTTAGAATAAAAAAAGAAAAGGTGTTTTGAGATAATAATGCCAAGTCAATCAGCAATATATCTATACTTACTCAAATCTATGCTAATAGATTTCCTTCATTAAAAATAATTGAAGTAGAGATTAGGAATTAGGTTTCCCATTTTTTTTTGCTTAATTATTTATGAAGGTAGTATGTGTGCTTATAAGTGAATAGTAATAAAAAGAAAATAGCTGATTAAAAAGATATTTTATGGAATTAATAAATTTTCTAATTACCAAATTGTTCATTAAGTTATGTAGCTTTTGTTGAGCTTAAACCTCTTTAATAATCAGTTTGGTAACGTTCACGAAGTTCTTCAAGGGGTACTTTGTGATCGTCCATCATACCCAAAGCTTCCTTGGTTTGAGTCTTGTGTTCCTTTTCATTGTTTTCGTTTGTGGCTTCAGGAACGGTAGCCTTGTATTGAGAATTAGGTTCCTAGTACTTACGAGATTAGTTGATGGATTATCTAACACCATTATCACCAGCATTCATATTGCGATCTCTATTCATACTGCTCTATCTGTTGGACATCTAGCTCTATCTATGCTCAGTAACAGCATTGTTCAATTAGAGGGATTACCTCAATTCTTCGAATGTACGAATGACTGAACCACGAGCTGACTCAGGAACAGGTTCAGTGTACTCCTAATGATGAGTCTTTTTATAATTAGCACCTTTCATTTTTCTTAAAATTAGAAAAAAAATAAATCTTTTTGATCGATCTTTATTCTTCTTCTGTTTGTTATTTTTTGATGATTTATATTTTTTATGTAATTATTTATCAATCCAAAAAGCCTTTTAAATACTACAGTGAACTCAATTAAGTAAGAAGAAATCTTAGCCCCAAAACAATATAAAAGAAAAAAAAAAATCATATGGAATATTAAATGAAAATAATCAACTGTGTTTATATCCTTAATAGTTGAGGCATGTAATTTGATTTATTTTACTTTATTTGATATTTGCTTATTTAGTTTTCCCCCACTCCTTATAATTAAATTTGCTTTGATTTAGAAATGTTAGTAAAAATATACATTTAATTACACTATCATTTTTAATTAAAAAACAAATTGGTTTTTAATACAAACAATTAAAAGACCTTGTTTAATTTTTTAATTTTTGTTCTAAAAATATAATTCAATTAAATTAATTGTATTTGATTCATTCATTTCCTTTGCAAATCAAACAAAGCAAAACAATACAAACAAATAAAAGAATGCCTAAATTTATATATCTACGAATTCTTTCTTTTATTTTCCCCTAAGTGATTGATATTACGAATTTTAGATTATTTATCTATTGTTTTTTAATTTCTAAAATATCAGTCGAAAGCCATATATTTCTTTTATTAAAAGCATAACTCTAAAAAACTTAAGGAAAATCATCCATTTTAAAAGAAAAAACCTTTCCGAACTCCTTCCTTATAAAAAGTTACACATATTCTTTTTATTTTTCATATTTTTCTTTTCATGGTTTTTGGATTTTATCTTACATCCACAAACTTTTAGAACTCATAAAAAAATTATTCAAATATCTCCTACTCTTATCTGTTAAATTTTTGAATCTTTTATCTTAATTTAAATTATAAAATTAATTAGTCCGCGGTGATAAAAATATATTTCTTGAAATAAAAGGCAAAATTTACTTAATAAAGTTATTACTTAAGATTTTTATTTACATTAAGAGAAAAAAATATTAAAGTGTGAATAAAGTCAAATACCCCAAGACGCTTTTATTATTTAATTGATATCTTAATCAGTTTGAAATAAAGACAATATCTCTCAAGAATAATATTAATGTGCTGTATTTCCAAAATTTAATTTTTGATTTAATTTATTTCTCCCCACTCTTTGCTCCCACTATACCAATACAATCTAAAGTGGAATAAAAAAATCAATTAAATAATTTAGATTATCTTTTTTTAAGTTTTGAAGCGTTTAAATACCTCATTTTATACTTTTTTTTCATTTCAAAAGTAAACATTAAATATTTACTACTTGATTCTCATTAAATAAGGTAAATACCAAACCCATTTTATAGTAAATATAATGTATTTATCTAAAACTAATTATCTATCTTTACGAAATTAAAAATAACTCATCTTTAAGCATGTATCAGACCTTTTAGCATAGTCTTCTCCCAAATTATAAATTAACTTCTATTTTTAGCCTTAAAATAGAAAAAAATGACTATTTAACTAAGTTACTTAGCTTTATTTTAAATCAATTAATTTAATTGTCTGTAATTCAAAAAAATATCTTATTACATATGCGCTTCCAAAAATATTTAGGTCTAATATGCTTTTTTCTTTTGCGTCGATAGATTGAAATTTCATATTTCATTTTTCACTTCGAATAGCTAAACTAAATTTGTATTTTTTCTAGCCAATCATTCAAGTTAAGGTGAAATTTACTTAAGTTTATCCATACATTAAGCAACAAAATGATGAAATATTTACTCATCTCTTTAAAGTAAAGCAAAGATTATTGTTGAATATAAATACAAAAAGAGTTTATTTTATTATTCTATATTAGAAAATATAAATTAAAACAGGCAAATTACAAAAATTGAACCCTATTTTTTGCTTATTTTCTCTATCACTTTACACCACATTTTCTAAGAATGCATTACTAATTTTAATTCTGATTTTCCTTCAAAATGTGTTAAGATAAATTAATACCACACGTATATTGTAATCGAAATAATCTTGAATGTTTTTTATAAAAGATTATTGTCGATTTATTATGATTACTTACTACTCTCAAATTAAAAGAAGTATACCCTTAATTATAGCCAAAAAAGATTTTTTGATTATTATTTACACATCTCTCAAATTATTTTGTAAAAAATTATAAAATTGCTTCCTTCTTTCGATAGATTTTTTAATGGATTATCTTTTATAGAAACTTTTTTTTTTTACTTTAAAAACTAATTTTTGTAGCCTAACATAATTTTAAAAAGATTTAAAATGTGTATATCATAATAGATTTAATAAGAATTGCTACTTAAATTAGATCAATATAGCCAAAATTAATTCAAAGAAAGTAAAAGTAATAATCCTTTTTCTATGATAATTAAATTAACATATCTTTTGTAACAAATAAATATGTAAACAAAAATATGATTGTATAATATGCAATTTATAAAATTCATCTCATTTATAGAAGAATTTTACTTTTTTGTAATACCTCTAGTTTTTAAAATAAATTTGATCTCTATTATAAATTTGAATTATCAAAAGATTTGAAATTATCTATTTATTTCTATAAATAAATATTTTGATAAAAAATTTTAAGTAACAATTATCCTTGTATTAGAAAGGTAAATAATAATCAATTTTTTTAATTATAAGATTGGAAATATTAAATATAATATTAAAAATTTAAGTAAATAATTAAATGGTTCTTTATTATTTTTAAATTTGAATTCTTTTTGAGTTAATTTCTCTCAAAAACTAAAATTATGGTATCAAATCTTTTAAACTGTTAAAATTAAAATAAGAATCAATAACAGCAGCAAATTTAGTATTTTTTAATTTCAAATTTCTAAAAAATTGAATTTTCATTTTAAATTAAGAAGATAAAAAAAGATTGTTAAAATTATTTCAATATTTTTCTATTTAAAATATTTAAAAGTAATTTTATGTTAGATTAAATTTTAAATTTGAAAACATAAAAAAAGTTAATGTTTTATTTAATAATAACTTTTAAGATTTCAGAAAAAACACTGGCTTTTTAATAAAAAATTAGCATCTTTAATATTGCTTTATTTGTCATTTCTAACTTCTAGACAAAAATATATTAATGAAAAAAAATAATTGTTCTATGATTTTATTTTAAAGAATATTTATTAAATAATTTAAATTCATTATTAAAATAAATATTTATATTGTTCTTAATTAAATCTATAATTTGTTGTATTAAATTTAGAAAATTAAACAAAAATTTATTTAATGTTCTAATAACTTAAAACAATAGAGTAAATAAATTATTTTTTATACTTAACTTAAAGATTTTTATTCTCTTTTACTAACTATTTCTAGGCAAGTTATAGAGTATAAAAGTTGATTATTCTTATTAGCTGGTTATTAAAAATAAATTTCTAAAAAGTTATAAATCTTCAAGATTATTTAATTCATTTGTTTTTTGTTTAAAAATATTTACAAAATTTATAATCTAAATCTATATTTACACAAAATTTGTGATCATCTTTAAAAATGTAATATATTTAAATAAAGATATTTTATGAGCATTGTAAATATTTACAAAATTAAATTTCACCATTTTGTTCTGTGAAAAGTTAAATTAATTTTAAAAATTTTCATTATTTTTTGAAAAAAATTTCAAATTTTTTTATTTTTAAGATAATCAAAAAATTTATACTCAGAAATCTCAAAAATTTTTTAAAGAATATGATAAATTTACTGATATTTTTAGATTTACCTAATTCAAATAAATAAGTTAATTTTTTTTTATTGAGTTAATATTTTACACATACACTTTAATTTAATAAATAAAAGAGAGAAAACATATGTAAAATATTCAGGATTAATTCTTAAATGGAAAATGATTTTTTAGGAAATATCAATTCATATTGGAACTTGTTAATAAAATGATAGAATATAAATAAATAAAATAATAAGAAAAGATTTAAGTCTGGATTTTCTTTATAAATAAATAAAAAATAAAAAAAAATTTAGCAAAAATAAATAAAATGATAATGAAGATATTTTAAATGAAAAATGAATGAATTATTTTAATAAAGAGAATGATTGTTTGCAGAAGAATTACATAGATAAATGAAGGAGCTTAAGCTGTATTAAGAATTTGGTTTGCAAATACTTAACAAAAAAAAAGATAATTTGATATATAAAGAAGATAAGATGAGAGTTGAAAAAATAAATATTGGAAAAGAGAGAAAAAACAAGGAGAAAGAAAATATGACTAAGAATCTTTCTTTCATTTAATTTTAATAAAGGAAATAAAGAAGATAAAGCTTTTTCTGCTTAAATAAATTGTTTGCAAAAGAAAAGAAAACTTATAAATAAAAAGCAAGAAATGGATAACAATTATCATTTTTGGGGTAACGGTGATAGACAAGACGTTTCTTTGTCATACGAAGATTACTACGGCATTTTGGATTGCTTATTAGATGAAAAGCTATCCCCATAAGGTTTATTGAATTTCAAGAACTTACATGAAGTTAGTATGTATGGTGTTTCTTATGTCCCATTATACTGCTTCCCTGTTGCATATGGTATTTCTCATATGCTTACAGGTAAGGTTAGAAGAGGTCACAGTGGTTACAGAAACTTGTGGTCCTTGATGAGTGTTGTTCTCCCCTTCACTTGCTGGTATGCCTACACCACTCCTATTCCTAGAAGACTTTACACTGAAATTATCTGCTCTAACAACTCTGATGGTGCTTATGTTAGAAACCGTATTAAATAACAAAAGCCTGGTATCTGGAGAAAGATCTCTCAATAACTTTACAACAAGAACTACAGGTTCCCTGAATTAAATCAAGATCTTACTGCCACCGAATTCCCTCTCGATTATGTTGCTCCCCACAAATTCTGAGGGTAAATACCTTTACATCCCTATCTTTGCTATTTTATTTTTTATCCTCTTAACTCATCTAGCCTTAACTAACTAGTTACCTATCTCCAAATCAATAAGAATAAAGTGTTTAGAAAGTAGAAAAAATATATATAAAAAATTGCATGCTAGTTGTATAGTAAAATAAAAAGTTTTTAGGGTTATTTAAAAGGTTTTAAGTAAGCAGTATAAGTAGCATAGTAGTTAATACAAAATATTTTCTTATAAAATAATCAAATTTTTGAAAGATTATGCTTGTGGAATTTGAAATTATAATATTTACTCACCAAAAAAGCGATTTTAAGATGAAAGCAATAATATTTATAATTAAAAATGAATAGTGGTTATTTTAAAGAAGAATATGTAATTGGAATAAAATTAGTAAAGGGTATTTGGGTTGATAAAAGAGGATTATTACCAATATTCTTAAAAATTTTGATATTTAAATTCTTATTTTTAATAATTAATTAATTTAATGAAGTAGGAAGTTAGCTGCAGCAACAAAAGTTAAAGTTAATATAAAAAAGCGCTTAATAATATGAAAGAAGGAAGATAAGTGATTAGTATTCTTATTTCATTTAAGTAGAAATATACAAAGAAAGGATTTTTAATATTGCTCATGCATATCATCTTTTTATCTTTGTATATTTGCATTTAATTATGATATAATTCTTAGTTATTCTTCCATTAAATACATTCTGAATTTATCACAAACTACACCATAAAAATATCAGTGTATTTAGCACAAACTCTTCATTTATATATCAAACTAAATATTATGACTAGATTAAGTGCATTTTATTAACAAAATGAAATAATCAAACAACATTTTAAATAAATTTAGAGACAAAATTTTACTCAAAGTGTAATATTATCTATATGAAAATATATATTAAATAAAATTTTTAAAAAAAGATAGCTAGACTTCTTTTTTCAAAAAAGATACAAAAAAATAGTTCATTTTTATTTTAAAACTAAAATAAGATTTTTAAAAATCGATAGACACTTTGAGAGGATTAAAACTATTTTTATGAATGTATGAGTTGAATTTTAATTTATATTGTTTGATTATCTTCAGAAAAAAGATTTAGTTTTAATTTTAAATACACACAAAATATTTTGGTATGTTAGATCTTGAAAAAAGAAATTATTTATTAATAGTGAAAAATTTACATAAACATTTTCTAAAAAAGTAAATAAATAGTATTGTTTAATTGTGAAATAAATAATTCAACTAAAAAATTAAAATAAATTTGTAAAATAAATAATAGTAATGATTGTGGTAGTAAATAACTAAAATAAGATTTTATAATTAAGTTAATTTTAATTCAAGTATATTAATTAAATTAATTATGTCCATATAAATAAAATTAATTTTTATTATTCACATACAATTTAAATCAATTTTTTAGGTTCTACTTTTGATTAAAAAAAGAGCACACAATATTAACTAATACTCTTAATTTTAAATTAACTTAATTAAACTGAAGGTTAATTAAACAATAGAATATATATTATAATTTGACTTTTGTAACAATTTTTATCTAACTACAATAGAAATGTAGGAGACTAATAAAAAAATTTTATTCTATCAGAGAGTAAACAGAAGCCAAGCTGTTTTTTTTCCTAATATTTTATATACAACTCAATAAAAAGAGAGTTTTTTTAAATAAACACCTAAGAAAATTAGATGCTAAAGTGAACTCAATATTTTAAATTAGAAGTGTTAATTAAATGATTGTGGTAGAGATTTCAAACATGATTAATTATTTTAAGATCCCTTTATGACAAACAGATATAAAGACCAATAAAGATTCTAAAAATTAAAGCGAAACTTAAGCATTTAGGAAAAGAGGAATTAAGTAGAATTAATTGGAAATACAATAAAATAAAATATGAGAAAGAGAGATGATCGCGCATCATTATTTTCTAAAAGTTAATCTTTGATCCTTAAAATAGGAAATTTAAACTAAAATTAAGATGAAAATAGTAATCTTTAAGAATCCATTTTCAATGATGACAATTTTAAAAATTAACATTTTTAAGCACCTTAGTAAATATAAAATCTGAAGCTAAATGAAGAAAGTAAAGAAAGACTAGAAGGCCTAATAACCCCTAAGTCAAAGAATATGGAAATAAATGAAAATAAAAGTTAAGCATAGAGGTAACTAAGAATTAGAGGTGTTTAGACATTCTATCAAAGTGAAGAAAAAAAGAATTAGAGCTTTCATAATGAGGATTTCTCAAAAAAGCTTTTGGAAACTATCAAAAACCTTAGACAAGAAAAGGCTCCATGCATTAGAAATAAAAAATTAAATAAAGAGAGAAGATCATTATCAAGTTACTTTAATGAAAAAATATCAAATAATATATCTCTGCAAAGTCAGTGTAAAATAAATAAGATCAAATAATTTACTATAAAAGCAATCAATGATAAAAATTAACATATGTTCTCAGACTCGAACTAGTTTTTAGGATATAAAATCCATCAGTCACCTACAAATTTAAACAATAACTAAACTAATTAGATTCAAAAACCTTAATAAGAATCTTAAGTAGTTTAATTCAAAGTTAACAAATATCTATAAAATTTAAAAGTTCAATAATTAAAATAATCAAAACAATTTTGTAGCATAAATTTTGCTAGTTTCTATCCATTAAAGATGAATGAAAATTAAGAAAAAATTTCTTAAAGTATATAGTAGTACCTAAAGCAGGATTACTAAATAAGAAAATCTGAAAAATAATAAAAGATGTATATTAATTAATTAAAAGAGAACAACAAAGATCATATTGATATTGATCAAACCACTAAGAGTGATTTTAAATCACCAAAAAGTGGTAATTTTCCTTCCCATAAATAACAAAATACACCTCTTAAAAACTTAGATAAAAAATTAATAGATTAAATTCCTTTACTACCTTTTAGCTAAGCAACTAATAATATTTCTATATAAAATAACATTGACTAAGAGTATAATGATGATTTGGATTTATATTAATACGTTGAAAAAAATGTTAAGATATTATCTTGATTGAATTTTTTCTTGAAGAGTAAATTTTAAATATTTTGAAAATTTTTGTCATTTATTTATTGTAAAATAGTTATAATAAACCCTATCAAATTAATTGATTTTAATATCTTGATGAAATATTTTGTAAGAGATAATCATAAAAGCTTATCTGTTTATACATTCTAAATTTAGTTTAATAATCTGCAACGATGATAAATTCTATAAAAATAGTTGATAAAATATGGCTTGATTGAATATTTTATATACTGAGTCTCTTAATTTTAATTTCAATGTTCTATATTATGAAAACCTAATACTATATGTTTAAAATATTATTATATATTAAATTTGAGGTAAGTGTCTAAATTTTAACACCTAATCTAAAATTTTATTTGATTGATAAAAATAAATTAGTAAGTAAAATTTGATATTTATTTTTTAAATATCTAAATTAAAATATTTTAAGGAAGATTTTTCTCTTTTTTAACGTTTTCTATTCTCTTTTAGAATTTGAAAATTTGATAAACTAATAAATTTTAATGAGTTCCTAATAGCTTTTTAAAGAAACTATTTTATTCTAAATTAAAATAATAAAATGAATTTCATGAAATTTAAAATATTTTAAATCAACATGAGACAATTTAACTCTAAGGTTTTAGAGAAATAAAAATTATTTTTTAGAATGAATTTCTAAATAGAAATTAAATTAAACTAATTTTTTATTACTGATACAAAGTTATTCAAAAAGTGAATTTTAATGACATTACATCAAGCTCCTGCATTTTAAGATTAAAAAGATTTAATTTATTTGAGATATCTTTTAAACATTTATTTGCATTTCTCGAATTATCTTTCTTTTAGTAAAAAATATTCTTTCTATTAAAAAAGGGAATTAATAGACTAACTCCTTAAGAATTTTATCAAAAAATTAAAGAAACAATATTAAAATTTAATTTAAGATTTCTTTTAGATATCAAAATATAATAATAGTATTTAGGTATATTTAAAATCTACTCAAGAACTAGAATAAAGGACATGTTTATAAGAAATTCTATTAATTTACTTAAAAATTTATCTAAGAATTAAGTAGCTATTAAAAATAACTAATAGATTCTCAACTAATTCATTAAGTTTAATTTCTGTATCAATGATAAGCAACCTAATTAGCATTAACATTAACATGTGCATGTTCATACTAAGGACTGTAATCATGATCATGACCTTGACCACGATCATAATCATGATCATAATCACAATCATTAACATGATCATCATGACTAACCTGGAACCTATGACTTCAATTAATAATAGGAGATAAATCCTTAAGATTAGCAAATTATGAAAACAACTGAGGAATATACTAAAGCACTACAATTCTACAATCAAGGAAAGTATAGAATTTCTTATGAGTTTTTCAGAAGAACAGTTGAATCAATCAAGAAATCTGGACAATAAGATTCATCTGATCATATTTGCGTACTTAAAAAGTAGGATAATTGATTCTTTTAGATTTACAACACATTTATTTTTCAAGATCAAAAGTTGATTCCTTATTCTTATCAATTAAAAGAATTAAAAGGATTAAAAATATATTTATTTAAGTGAAATTTAAAAAGACAAATAAAAAATTAATGAAATGAATTTTATCAACCCCTTTTTGAAATAATTTTATGAAATGATGTAATAATAATTAAAAAAAGAACTAACTATTTTACATGCTAAATTATATGAAAAATAAATTAATTAAAACTAAAGGATGGTGAGCAACTAAATCTAATTGAGAAGATATCAAGAAGCAGAAAACACCATTGAAGAGATTATTGAAATTCTTTAAAAGAAGTCTACAACAGATTCATTAATATACAAGGAATATAATAATTTATTTTTACACTGTTTAAAATATAACTTAAATAAGGTAGATACTATTAATTTGGTTGGCTATTCTTAAATTTAATATATTTCAATTATAGGCTATTATTTTGGGTAAAGCACTTTTAAGTGAAAAAGAAAAGAAGAACATTCCTGCTGCTTATCAAAAGATTTTCACCTTCAACTTGGGAGTATTCTATCATTAAAAAAAATAAATTTAAATGATTTTAAATCTAATATTATTCAATTTTCTAATTAGACAGCCTATTTGTTGAGAGGTAACTTTATTGATGCTAAGTAGCGTCTTAGAGAATGTATTATGTAAGATCCTAACCCTCTTTTGAGAGGATATGCTTTGAATAACTTAGCAGTTGCATGCTGGTGGCACAAGCACCCAAATTTGAGAGATCTCATTGACATAGAAGATATAGAAGATTCTCATTCAATCCACTCTAAAAAAGAATAACCTATCTACAGCTTTTAACAAATTGATGCTGATTTCGATAATGTCATTCCTTTATTTAAGAAGGCTATATGGTATATTGAAAATGTAGATTAAGTTAAAGAGCTTCAATAAAGAATGTAATATAAGCACTTGTTAGAATCTGAAAAAATTATCCCTTCAGACTTAAAGAAATTCGTAAATGAATACATTTTAAAATGAATAAGTAAGTTTGTATCTAAATATTAATATTATTTAAAAGGATCCTAACACAAATATGATTTTAACTAAATAAGAATGTGGTATCCCCTTGTTAAATATCCAAGAATTTATTTTCCACACAAGTCCTCAAAAGAGATTCGTAATTTCAAAAAAAAATCTTTAAATTCAAAATTATTATTTAATTTCATATAAAGGAAGCTACTTTTTGGTTCAAATATGCTTTGAAGTTCTTTGAAATCGTGGACCCTAACAATATTGAGAGATGTTTAATTACTTTAGGTGTCTTCTGCACAAACTATAATGATGTATACTTTATAAAACATTTTTTACGGCATTTTATTGAATTTTCAAGTTATTAATATTATATTTCTATAAACAGGTTGAAAAAGCTGAAGGATTATTTAAATAAGCTTTAGAAATGATTGGTGAAGTAAAACAACAAAAAATATAGAATAATATATAAAAAATATTTATTTCTAAAATATATAGACAGACAATTATAATAAAATTCTTTGTCTCTAAATGTATGGTAGTTTACTTCAAAGAATTCCCAACAGAGAAAAAGAAGGAGACTGTAAATTTGATTAATCAATTATCTTAATTTTAAAATTCTAATAATTAAATAGAACTTTTAGCCTAAGCTCATAAAATAGCAGAAGTTTTACCATTTTGGTTTAGAAAGTTAAATTATGTTATTATCCCCAAGTTAGATTTATCTTGATAAAAGCAAATTTTCATAATAATAATAATAATATATTTTCGATTTTATTTACTTGTAAATATTCTCCTAAAAATAAACTTACATACCTTTCTCATTTATTAAATTATATTATCTTATTCAAATTTCTGTTTGTGGAAAAGAAAAAAAAATCATTTTTAATTTTTTACATCAAAACTCTTTACAAAATTAATTAAAATTGAATTCCTTTTAATGAATTTATCAATTTTTACCATATAAAAGGATTTATAATAAATTGATTAGAAAACTACAAGTTAGAAAATCAAAGTAAAAAAGTGGATTAATTTTCTCTATTAAAATTAATTGAACATTTTCAAAAATTTAAGAAATTCTTAAAAAATGAAAAAATCATATTATCTTATTCATTCTATTAAATGAGCAAAAGATAATGTTTTACAATATCACTCAAACTATTCTTTAAAAATAATAACTTTGTCAATGAAAAAATATGTAAGTTTTAAACAGTTTGGATTATAATAATTTTTTAAATGAATATTGATTATTAAGAAGTGTTAGGAAGGGTCTGTAGTTAGATTCTATGTTAGAAGAATAAAAAGTATATAAAATATAGAATACATTTTGATATAATGGTTAAGAAGTAAAATATTATATTATTATATATTTAAATAACTAAATTTTATTTAAAAAATAAAACTTAAATCTATTTTTCTCACAAAACAACGCTAGTACCAGCTTCTCTTCTCTTGGAAGTAGAGCTCTTGGGGCTATCTAAGTTGAATTTACTCTATTTTATAATATTAAAAAATTATATTGATGATTATTCTTTTAAATTAATTATTAATTAATTACTTCTTATCTTTATTCCATAGGAACATAGTCTCTCTTAGCATAACCAACATAGTTTTGTCTGGGTCTAACAATGTTATTTTCCTTATCATCAAGGTATTCAACCCAATGGGCTAACCAACCAGCAACTCTTGGGATGGTGAAAAGAACAGGGAACATATCAGTAGGGAAACCCATTGCTCTATAAATAACACCAGAGTAGAAATCAACGTTGGGATATAACTTTCTCTTAATAAAGAATTCATCTTCTAAAGCAATCTTTTCTAATTCAATAGCAATTTCAATCAAAGGTTCTTTTCCACAAATTTCAAAAACTTCATAAGCAGTCTTCTTGACAATCTTGGCACGAGGATCGTAGTTTTTGTATACTCTGTGACCAAAACCGAAAAGTAAAGCTTTTCTGTTCTTGACCTTTTCAATGAAAGAAGGAATATTCTTAACATCACCAATTTATTCAAGCATTCTCAAAACAGCTTCATTTGCACCACCATGCTTAGGACCTATTTTATTTTATTTTATTTTATTTTTATAATTAATTACACTATTTAACACTAAACTATTAATAGTTCTTTTTATTCATAAGTAGCTATTTTAATAAAGATTCTAAAATTTTAAGTACCATAAAGAGCAGCAGCAGAACCAGCTATGCATGAGTAAACATCAACACCAGAAGAAGCTAAATGTCTAATATTTTATAAAATATAATTATAATATGAATCAAATTATGATTATTTAATTTACCTAACGAAAGCAGTTGAGCAATTCATTTCATGTTCAGCGTGGAGAATGAAGAGAATGTCCAAAGCCTTAGCTAATTTAGGGTGAGGTTTGTATTTATTTTCATTTAACTTGTCCATCATATAGAGGAAGTTATCAACATAAGGAAGATCAGAAGAGGGATTGTTGAAGTTTCTTCCAATACGAGATCTATAAGCATTAGCAGCAATAGTGGGAACTTATCCTAGGATACGATAAATTTATTTGTTACGAATCTTTAAGTCCTTATAAATATCTTAACCAGCTAAGGCAGGGTTGGAACCAGGACGGAAAGTAGATAAAGCAGCAACAGTACTGATAAGCATACCCATAGGATGAGCATCATATCTGAAATGTTTCATCATTTGTAAGACATCAGTGTGCAAGAAAGTGTGGCCAGAAATTCTATTTTAAAAGATAAAGGTTAATAGTTAGTTTTGAATTTGTCAAGGGATTTTAATAAAAAATTTAAATGGTTATAATTGTAAGTATGTGTGAGCTGATCAACATTAATGTAAAAAAAATATTTAAATTAATTTTTAATTATTAAAAAAATAAAATAATCAATAATTAATTATTGACATCATCACGATATCATCAAAGAGTATTTATTAACAATATTTCTAGTATTCAAAATTGTATTTTATCTAAAAACCATCTGTTTTAATCTTTTCTTTTTAAATTTACTCCATTCAAATATTCAAATGAGTCATTTTACTTTTCATCACATCAGATTAAATAAAAACCAACTTTAAAATTCATTTTTTAAGTTTTTTATTGTAGTATTTAGCTTTATTCAAATAAATTTTCTCATTTTTCAATGTGGCCAGTGAGTAATCGTTTTTGAGATTATTTTCAAAAAGAGGGAATTTTCCATAAAAACTAAAATAAATGAAGTACCTTTAATTGAATTCTTCAAATTAGGTCTTAGTAGGTAATTCTCCATAAATAAGAAGGTAAGCAACTTCTAAGAAAGTAGATTTTTCTGCAAGTTACTCAATGGGAATACCTCTATACTCTAAAACACCCAAATCACCATCAATATAGCAAATTCTGGAAGTCTGTATATGAATGATAAAATAGGATATTTAAGTTAGGTTTAAGAAAAGATACATAGCTGAAATGTTAAGTTTTCAAGTTTTTTATTGCTTTGCATTCCAGCTTAAAATATCATGTGAAAAGAGAAACAATTACATTAACAATAGTGTTCATATAACCAGGGTCATACACACGGAGGACATTTCCTTCACCGTCTTTAATTTTTCCAACATCCTTAGCCATAATATATCTTCCTTCTCTAGAAAATCTGACAGGGACTTCATAAGATTTACCTGAAATAGAAAAATAATGATTGTTATAAAAATGCTTTCAAAATTTGTATTTGGATTGTAGGTAGGAGAATAAGTAGAAAATAAATCTCTAGTTTTAAAATAAGTAGAGGGAAATCCAAAAATAAAATAACAATTTGCAGATGGCTGCTTGAATAAAATAAAAAGTAACGCACCAGTTCTATTATCTGTGACTGTGTAGAATTCCTTTTCACCTGTTTCGTTAGCAATAATTTGTTTGTTAATATCGGTAATTCTTTCCATTTTTCACTTTGCTTTTTGCTTTTTTTTTCTTTTTTTTGATAATTGTTATTAGTTTTTTTTAATTTCTTTATTCTTTCAAAATAACTTTTTTTAGAACAAAATAAATATTATTTGTATCAATTAATGATATATTTTACATACTAACAACAGTCGAATTATGTAATTGACGTCAAGTCACACATTTCGCACTAAACCTATCATTACCTATATGACATTATTTATTTATTTTTTCGTTTTCTCCTTCTTGCATTATAAACATATTTTACAAATAATAAGAAAAATTGTAAAATTTTTTAAGCTCCATTTTTTGATTTTAGAAATATTTTATGAACCTTTCATTGACTTTTCTCAAAAGTTAACAAAGCCTTGATGAAATCATTGAAAATAAAAAATAATTTTCAATAAAAAAAGACTTTTTAAATCTTGAAAATAAATTGATAAAAAGATATATCTAAATTCCCACCTTTATTTATAATATGAAATTTCCTTATCATTGATTAATTAAAAAATTATGACATTTTCAGTTTAAAAAAAATTTATGACCGTTCGAATTGTATTTGAAAAATTTTACACATTTTTCTTTCAACAAAACATTAGATAAGTAGAATTAAATACTAAATTTTAGATTTTCTTAAAAATCTTTGATTTTAAGCTAAGAATAAAGTTCTGATGAAAACTTTTTTTTGATATATCTTTTGTAATTAACAATATTAATTCTGATAGATAAGACCAAGTAACTAAATACATAAGATGTAATAATTTAGAAGTTTCTGTAAAAAAAATTTCTTTAAATAAATAAAAATCAATAAAGTTGATAGAGAAAATGAGCATGCTCATTAGATTAAATTAGAAATTTTATTTTTTAAAAAACCTTTTAGCTGGAATAATTTTATTTTAATTTAAAAGCCTCTCTAAATAAATTCTTTAATAAAAACTCTAAAATATTTAGTTATAACATATAAATTCATAAAAAAAGATCACACTTTTTTGACTATTTTTAGAAGTGTATATCTCCTTTCAATTTTTATTTTTTCAAAAATTAAATTAGAAACTAGCTTATTTTAAAATTCCATAAAATTCTACCAAATTAATCAACTTAAGAAATATCAAATTAAAATATTTTGAAAATAATATTACAAGCTAAAAAATTAATAATTCATTAATTATTAAGAAAAAAAGATTTATTAGCAAGTAGTAATGATTGAGTAATTAAGATATTCTAATCAATAAAGTATTTAATTAATGAATCAAATATTTTTTATTTAAAGACTCAATTATAATTTGAACTTCAATAAAAGGACATTTTACATATATAAAATTGTAAGAAACACATAAAATATTTAATTTAAAATCTATTAAACTTTATAATATTGTATGATCCAAATATTTTTATAATAATTAGAATTTCATTATGATAAAAGCAAATTTTATATACATCAGGTTTTATGGAAAAACATTTAATATTAAGTTAATTTTTATTTCAATTTTATCATTATTCAAAATCTTCATCTTCATCTTCTTCTTCCTCTTCATCATCTTCACTTTCAAATTCTTCAGCATCAAAGTCTTCATCTTCTTCTTCATCATCATCTTCAAGTGGAAGTCCAGACTATCCTTTAACTGCTTTATTAGCTCTCTTAGCACTTTTTCTTTGAACTCTCTTTCCCTATGATAAAAAAATTACATAATTTTTTAATAAGATACAATTAAAGCATTTTTTATACTTATTCTTCATCTTCGGAAATAGAATCAGTGAATTCTTCATCTTCATCATCAAAAGTAGCACCTTGATTGGTTTCATCATATGTTATCTTAATATTTTTGGATTTGAAATATTCGAGGAGTACATCTAATTCTTTTCTTTCAAAACCAAAGAATTGAGGGGTAGATGTTTTAGTGTATACCTTGACATCAAATAATTTATTTAAGGTAGCATTACCAACCTAATAATTTTATCAAATTTGTTTAAAGATAATCAGGATAATTTGAAAATTCATTTTACTCTGTTGAATTCGACTTTTTAAATATCGCTAATCTATATGTGGATAACAGGCTTATAAATAAAGATTAAACTCTTTCTCATGGGATACAAAAGACCTTGATGAGTTTTAAGAGTACACTTCAAACAATTTTATTTATCAGAACTTTTAAATAAATTTAATTAAAAATCAGCTTAACTTAGGATCATTAATTAAATTACCTCTAGAAACCAGCAGGCATGATAATTTATACATTGTTACATAAAGTTTTAAATAATTAACCAGCAATTTCATACAAGAAACCATCATAATCTTCTTCAAGATCCTTTAATTTATCTTCTTTCTTTTCTTCAGGATCAATGTTAACCTTAATGTTAGCCTTTTGCTCTTTTTTGAATTGCATAACTATGTAAGAGTGGACTGTATTACCAATTTTTAAGGGCTAATCTAAACCAAGAACGAAAGCAACATGAACCTTTTATAAAATATAAATTACTTTTCTCATTTAACACTTATAAATCTTATTACTTCATCAGGTTGAGGAAGAAGGAAACCCTTAATAACGTTGTTATATTCTACTGTGTAGTTAAATGAAGAACCATGGAATCTGACTGTTTTCTTATACATATCAAGTTGATATTTACCTCTATTATAAATATTAAGAATGAATATTCAATAATTTATATAAATTTTGCTAAATTTTGAGCATAATCCTATATATTCTTATAGACATATTATGTTATATCTCTTAAAAAAAAGTTGCTAAAACTTCTTAACAAACTTAATCTTTGTTTTAAATTAGAATTTAAATCCATATTATTTTTTGTTTTTCTTGACAATATTTAACTATTGTTTTTTAGCATTCTTAAAAGAGTGAAGCTTTTAAATTTACCTAGGAACAAGAAGAGAAATATCTTCAAATTTAACAATAGATTAACCAGAGTATTAGCCAATTTTAGCTTTAGTAATAATTTCTGAGTTGAGTTAATCTGCATATCCAACTACATTTTATTGATCACCAGAATCTTGAGAACCTTCCTAATCTTCAGGCTTCATTTACTTTTCATATTTAAGATCTTAATTGAAAAAACTACTTGATGATAAAAATGAAAGTTTACAGCATCTTGCTATTGAGGGATAAATAATCTCATTTCGCAAAGTTGATCTTCACTATAATTAAAAGCATAAAATTATTAGCTTAAAAGGCTGATTTGAAGAATTTTTAATATGTAATTATGTTCTTAATAGAAGCATAAATATTCATTTTTATGGCTTTTTTCTATCTAATTTAAAAAAATGAATTTACTCATCTTGTAAATCAATTGTGTTCAAATCAATAACAATATCAGTTTTATTAACAGTAGAGTTAGTGAATTTCTTTAATGATAATTTGCATAATCTTCTCTTGTTATGACTAAGAACTAACTATTCATCATCAAAGGTAACGTTACCCCAGTTGACTCCCTTAAAACACCTATCACTCATTGGAAATTTTGAGAAATATTTTTAGATTGTAGCTTTGTAAAATATTGTTAAATTTAATAATTATAAATCTTTATCTAAATTACTATTAAATATCTTTATTATTGTCCTTTTAAATTCATTGTTTGTTTATATTACTTCATTCTATTTAATACTGTTTAAAATTTCTATCAAAATATTAATCTTTTTCTACAAATTTCAAAACTTTTCGCGCTCTTCCAATTCCTTACTACAATCACTTGCTAGACTTAGAATAATAAAAAAACTAGAAAATACCTCCATTTATTAACTTTTTTGACCTAACAAGAGTCTATTCCTTCAAATCAGAATTCTATATTTCTTTTAGCTGTGCTTATTTTTAAAATAAAATGATTATTTTACCTGAAATAAATGAGGTGTATTGATAAAATCATAAAATATGAATGAATAGAGGAATATAAATTATTCTTATTCTTTCAATAAAATAATTTTTTCTTCACAAATTTAGTAAATCCTTTCTAAAAACTATAAGCCATCAATTTGTGTTTAATTCTATAATTTTTTAATTAATTAAATTAGTTACAAAGACTAAGATATTTAATCTAAACACCATAAAACCTAAATAATTATTTTGAGTTTAAAACATTGAAAATTATATGTTCTTAAATTTAAAAATATTCATTTTAATAAGTGGAAATATTTTATCATAAAAGTAAAAAATTTTTGAATTAAAAATGTTAAAGGAAATATTTTAAGTAGAATATAAATAATATTTTAAATGCCTAAAATGATTACTTCTAATAAACAAGGTAAAAGTTAAAAGTTTATTAAAAAGCAATAAAAATATTTGTAAATTAATGATTTATTACATATTTAAATAAAAAAATCAATTCAATAAAATCGGAATTGAGTATATTCAAAAATTATTGATAATTAACTTTTAAAAATAAAACTTCAAGTATTAGTTAAATATATTTAATATTGAAAATTAAATCATACAAATGCTTATTAACTTTCATTCTAATAATTGCTTTAATTGGAAATATTTTTATTTATGAATGCAAATATTTTTCACAAACAAAATACCTTAATAGTACTTAAAATTTGTTAAATTTGTTTCAAGTTAATATATCCTTGTTAAAAAAAGTAACTAAAAATTAAAAATTTTAACAAAATTAAACTTTAAATGACAATCTTACAAGTGGTGCTTCATAAAAGTTATTTGAAAAACTGTAATAATTCTGATTAAGAATAGATATTTATATAAAATTTAGTAGACTTTAATACTTTTAGAGGTACAAATTAAGGACTCAATTAATATTTAATGAATGAGTAATCAATCTTTTTTTTGGTTTTTTCAAAATTATACAATAAGAATTGACAAAAATTATTAAATAAATGATTTAAAATATTCATAATAATCTTTGTATGTTTATTGAAATCTATTAATAAACTTAGTTATTAGAATAGAAAGAAAATTTAATTTAAACAAGTTGTTTGTTTTTTAAGAAGCCACTTTTTTTAAAGGAATTTAAAACAACATAATAAATTAACAAAAGTAATTAAATATTTTTGGTAAGTTGCTGTTTAATTTAATATTATGTTTAACATAAAATTGGCATTAGCCAAGCAAATATTTTCATTTATCAGATATTTTTGTATTTTTTATACGGATTTTTAAATTTTGCTAGAAGAGCTGGTGCATTCCACCTACTTAATGAAGAAGCGAATGAATGTACATACAAACAAATAAACAAAAAGATAAATTGTTGCAATTGTGAAAGCAAATGGAAACTTAAAACAAGCAACTTAACAACTATATTAATTAAATTTATTAAGCTATATCTGATTTTTTGCATAAAATTATTTAAGGTAAGTAATAAATATAAAAAGAATTTTAATCTTTTGCGAAAAAGCTTGGTTCATTAGGTTTTTGTGCTTTTGTGGAAACTGACTCTTTTATTTTTTTTTCTATTTGCAAAAGATGGTTATTTAACTTATTCAGGCTTGCTAGCATTTTTAACAGTATTTTCAAATGTTTCTTGCATTAATTAAATTTCTTCCTAATCTAAATCACGCATAATTTCAAAATTTGAGTATACAAAACGTTTATACAATCTTTCTCTGTGATTGGTATTAAAGCGCCCTTACTTAGCTTTGTTTTTATTGTTGAATGTCATAATGATAATAATTACAAAATATGCAAGAAGTCCAATCTTAATCAAATCAAAAATGTGAGATTAAGAAAGGGTCTAGATGATCTTTCCAAAAGTTGACATCTAGCTGTCATCTAAATTTAAATTTTCCGTTTATTGATCCATTCTTTTTCAAACTTTTTATGTCTCTTTTATAATTTTCTATTCAAATGTATATGTGTTTTCTTAACTTATTTATTATTTCAAACAGCTTTTAATCCTATTACTTATTTATTTATTTTTTGTTTGTTTTTTTGATTAATTTTTTATAATTACTTTCCAAATCAAAGTCTAAACTAAATTAGCAATAATCATCGATAGTCACTACTCTATTTATCTTTGCTTACCTTTTGTATTTCTTTTACCCTTCTAATTTCTTTTGTCTGCATACCTCAATCTTTGTATAATTTTTGCTTTATTGAAAGCCTATTTACTTGGTTAATTTCTCAGTCATTCATTCTATCAGTCAGTCATATAACCAATCTAAGACTGCATCATATATTTTAGCTTATCAAAAAAATATAAATTAATTCCTACTCTTAATTCTATCACTTTTTTGTCATATTTTTGTATTCTAGTTTTTTCTTCATGATATTATTGTTTTATATAATTTCATTTAAAATCTTTTTTCTCTAAAATTCTTCAATAAATTCTTAACAAATTTTATTGTATATTGTGCAGGTTTCTATAAGGAATGATGTCTCTTAAAGTTTTTAAAAAGGAAATTATCGTTTTTGAAAAGTTGTTACTTTTTCATGGCTACCAATAAAAGAAAGCTAAACAAATATTTGGAGTAGTCAAACCATAACAAGAAGGCAATTTGATTTATTTTATATAAATATTTTTAAAGAGGGTTTTAATTAGAATAAAATTAAAGCAAACACCTGAAAAATATCTAAATTACGTCATGCTGTTTTAATCTTTAATGAACTTAATTTTAAAATTAAAGCAAGAAATAATCTAATAATGGTTTCTAGTAGATTTTAATACTATTCCCTCTTATTAAATCTTTTTATTACTGATAATTATCAAAAAAAAAAATTATCTGCTTAAATACTATTTTAAAAATTAAATATTTTTTATTTTTAATTTTTCTTTTAACTTAATTGTAATTAGGTTTTAGTTATTTAGAAAGAGATCAAGTATTTTCAATTAATAAAATATTCCTATTTTTGTTGTAGGATTCAATTACTAATTAATGGTTATAGGTTTTAATGATATTTTTTACATATTTTTTTAATTAAATATTTTTTTATTAAAAAATACAAACTAAGTAAATAAAATAAGAAACGCTTGTGACCTAATAGAAGATAAATTTAATTTTTATTGCTAAAATATGCAACATTTAGATTGGATACTTGAAAAATAACTTTCTAAGGAAGAGTAAGATAGAATCATAAAAATTTAGCATAATTTGGATTTAGTAAAATAGCAAGTTCCTGAATTTGCAAATATTAGAAAAAGTCTTGCCATCAAAAAAGATGAGTTCATAAAGTAGACTGAAATGATTTTCCAGGCTATGTAATAAGAAACTATCAACTCTATTACTAAGTCATTCAAAGATTTTGAGAGTGAAATGGCTAATTACGAAAAATATTAGAAATATATTATATCTAGCTGCTAATAATTATAATACTATTTAAGAATTTAGAGATATAATTATACTCTTTCTAACTAAGTAGAGAGAATTTGTAAAATGAACTTAAATGCTTTGTCTCTCATTGGCTAATAAGTTAAATAAAATTTTGAAAGAGATACTTCTAAATTAGATAGTTCTATCAAGAAGTTATTAGTCGATATTGAAGATATTTTAAAAAATAAAATTGAAAGTTAAGAGTCTTCTAGCTAAAGCAACATTAAATCTATTTTAGAAGACTTGAATAAATTAGAAATAAGAATCTTACCTCTGGATGAAGATGAAGATAAATAGTCATAAAAGAAACTATAAAATGAATATATTAATAGATATTTTGAAAATTCTTAACATCCTTAAGTTAACCTGATATAAGATGAACCATCACAAAATCTTTAAGAGTCTGATCAAGAGTAGCTAGAATAAAAAGAAGTTCAAGATGAATAAAATTAAAATATAGAAAATGATAGTACTTAATAGAAAGATCAAAATGATATTTGTCTTCCCATAATTTTATAAGATTTATAGAAAGATTATTAAGTAATAAAAACATCTAATACTTTAAAAGAATACCCCCAAAGGTTTAATCCTTAGTAAATATCTATTCCTCAAATATCATCTAGATGTTACTACTCTAAAGGTATTTAAATATGCAGATTTATTCATTTTTTTAGATTACAACCATTGATTTATATTTTTTTCAGAATTAATTGTAGGAGGTTGGGATGGAAACATAGAGTTATTTGATGTTGCAGAAAGTGTGAGTAAATGTTTACTTAATTAGCATTTTGATGGCCCAATTAATGTCATTACTTATGCCTAGAGTAGTTAATTACTATGTGCGAGTGCATCAGAATAAAATAGAAAGCATTCTAGAATTGTTTTATTAGATGGAAATAATTTGGAAATTATTCACACAATTGAATTAAACAATCAAGAAAAAGTTGTTGAATTAATAGAATTTAATATAAACGAAAATGTTTTACAAAGTAAGTTAATTGTTGTAACTGAAAATTCTATTTATGTCTACAGTTTAAGTGATTATAAGTAGCTAAAATGCTACAATATCAAGTAGAATGTATTGAGAGCAAAACTTTTACATAATCAGCACATCTTATTATCTGATTAGCATGGAGATATATCTCATTACAAATTGGATGATGACCTTAAACTTGTTAATACAATAAAAGCTCATTCTGACTGGATTCATTTGTTAAATACTGTAGATATTGATTAAAACTCAATCACCTTACTTAGTGGCTCTTATGATAAGAAAATAGCTTTGAGAGAATATAACCTCATTACATTTGAATAAAAATTAGTTACTGAAAATACATTTGAGTCTTTACCTTAATCTTTGCTTCTATTAGATAATTAAAGATTTATAGTTTCATATTCTAACTCTTTAAGCTTCAATCAAGTAAATTAATAGAAAAAAATCTTGGTAATCACTGAGTTAGAGGAGATTCAATAAATTTGCGTAATTCAAAATCATTTAGCAATATCTGGAAAATCTGATAATCCTTTAATTATTATTATTTGAAAAAATAAATTATAAATATCTAATATCCTAAATATTTACTGTAAATCAATATGTGTTATTAATTTATAATTTAAAATCTTTTATGAAATTTGTGATAATACAAGACTGATTTTAAAAAAATATATTTTCTGTTAGAATTAATTTTTGAAAAGAATTACAGTAAATTAATAAATTTTAATAAATTTTGCTAATTCTTCTACTTATCCTACATAAATCTTTTTTTTATCTTTGAAATAATCACCTATCAAACAAATCTATAGATAGATATAAATATATGAGGTCTATTAGATAAAAATAAGTCTAATTTCTAAATTAATTAAAAATTTGATATTTGATCACATTATTAATTAAAAATTTATCAATTATTTTGTATAATTATAAGTAGAAAGAAATTATTAATCTATTAAAATATGAGTGTTCAAAATAAATCAAAATAAGGTGTACAAGCCGATGATAGATTTGCAAAAATTACTTATGATCCTAGATTTAAAACTATGAATAATAAGTAAAAAAAGGTTAAGATTGATAAGAGATTTAAGTCTGTCTTCACTGATAAAAAGTTTAAAACATAAGCCAAAACTGATAAATATGGCAATAAGATTGAGGTTGATGATGGAATTAACAAAGAAATGGAAGAATATTATTATGAAGATGAAGAATAAAATTCTCAATAAGAAGATGAATAAGTTAACAAGAAATCTAAGAAAGAAAAAACCTAAAAAAAGAAAGACTCAGAAGAACTAACTTCTAAAAAGAAATAAAATTCCAAAAAGTAGCAAAACTAAGATGAATCTAGTAACTAAGAAGCTGAAATTGAGGAGGAAAACTCAGAAGATTTTGAAGATGTTAGTGATGAAGAAAATGAGCATGAAGGTAGAGAATTTGAATACTTTCAAAATTAATTTTATATAATTTAATTTTAAATTAATAAATTCTTACATAATTAAAGGAAGCTTTGAATGGAATGAAGTTAGTTCAACTGATGAAGATATTGAATTCGAAGATGAACTTGATGATTAAGAAGAATTCCATTATGGTGTTAATAATGAAAAACCTCCTGTTTCTGAAAACTCTTCAAGCAAATTAGCTTTACTTAATTATGACTGGATAAATATTAATGCTTAGGATATCATGTTATTATTTAACTCTTTTAAAGATAAGACTGGAGTCATTAAAAGAGTATTAGTATACCCATCTGAATTTGGTTTGAAATAAATGGAATTAGAGAATGAATAAGGACCTAAAAACATTTGGAAGAAATAGGAAACTCAAGTAGAAGATAGTGATGATGAAGAAGCAAATAAAAAAGATAAAAAGTAGAACAAAAAGGATAATGACAAAAATAAATCTAAGAAAGATAAAAAAAATAAAAAAGATAATGAAGATGAAGACGATTTTTCTAATGAAACTACTAAAAAGATGAACAAACGTTAAGAAAAGAGCTTATTCGAATCAAGAAAAGGTAAAAAAATTTTAGAGAAAATAAATAAAAATTAAATATTATATTTTATAATTAGTAAACTTATTGAATCACACAGTTACTGCTCGTATTGATGATGATTAAGGTGATTTAGATCCTGTAGCTTTAAGAAATTATGAAAAATAGAGAATGAGATATTATTATGCAGTTATTGAATGTGATAGCAAAAGAACAGCTGAAAAGATTTATGAATAATGTGATGGAATGGAATTTGAAATGTCTGGTATCCCTATTGATCTTAGATTTGTTCCTGAAGATCAAGTTTTCCCTTACGAGCCTAAGGAAACTTGTGATGAAGTTCCTACTGACTCATAGGTAAGATAGAGTGATTTGAATTGTTAAAAAATTTAATCGATTTCTTTTTTATACATAGGTTAAGAATATAATTAATAGAAGTATTGCTCATACAAATACTAGATTAACTTGGGACCAACCTATTGATAGATTCAAATTTTTAGATGGTAAAATGACTGAAAAAGACTTGGAAAAAATTGATTGGAGTAAATACGTAGCTCCTGGAGATGACGATTTGGATGAAGATGAATTAAAAGAAAACTTAAGTGATGAAGAAGACGATCACTTAGAAGATTTAGATAGTGATGAATAAATTGCTAGACTTGAAGAAGAAGCTATGAGATAATAATAAGAAATAGATAACATTAATTGGAAAAAGAATTTTGATAAGAAAAACAGAAAGAAAAAAGAAGGAGAAATAGAAATCAAGTTCAATTAAGGTTTTGATGAACTTGGAAACAAAATTCTTGAAAAATAAAAGAGAAAGAATGAAACTAAGTTTGAAACTTAGGAAAGACATGAAAAGGACAAAAGAAAGGAGAGAAAATAATAAATTAAGGAAAAGATAAGATAATAAAAAAATAAGAAATTAGGCAAAGATATTGAAGAAACAGCTGAGACTAGAAAGCAAAGAGCTTAACTTGCACTTTTGGTTGAAAAAGAAGATAAAAAAGATGCTAAAATTACTTTGGATGATCCTCGTTTCAATGCTATTTATGAAACTAAAGACTATGCTATTGATCCAACAAGCAAATTTTATAATAAAGATACTTCCTCTAAAATCCTTGAAAAACAAATTGAATAAAGAAAGAAAAGAAAGCTTAATGATGAATGAGCAAAATAATTTAATAAATAAACAGTTTAAAAATTTTTGTATTTTATTAAACTATTTTTTTTATTGTAAATTACATCAATTCTTTCTTTGCTTAATGCCATTTAATTATCAAACACTCCTTTTAATTTAAACAAAAAATGCATAAATTAATTGATAAATTAAGTGATTTTTTACAAGTAGCTTAAGATTTACAAGCTAATTTAATTAATATGTTTTTAGTTTGAAATTCAAGCTTTTTATTGATTTCTAAAATCCATCCAGTAATTCTAGAAAATTAGATTCTGATTAAAAATAAATAACAAGAAAGTATTTTTGAAAAATAAATTTTAATTGAGAAAAAAATTGAAATTAATAGGCTGTATCGTTTATCTTTTTTAAAAGACCTAAGGTAAATTAAAAAAGTTATGCATGGATTAATAATATAAAATTATCCAAGCAAAATAGACTAATGAGAAGTATAAAAATAGATTTAAGAAGAACATAAGGAATAGTTTAATTTAATAAATTATTAGTGTATTTACAGATATGTTAATTATAGAAATTAATGCATCAAAATTCATTCACTATTATTTTAAATATTTATAAATTTAATTTTGTTTTTTGATAATATTTTGAAATTGTATTTTTGCTTCTATAATTTCACATTTTATTTAACTCTATTTGCATTTTTATTGAATAATAGATAGCTTAGATTCTATTTAATAAGTATTTGTTTTTACTATTAACTATTTAACTCTCCTAAATAAACCGAAACTTGAAATAAGCTCAGATTTAAAGCAGAAAGTTTGATAAAAAATTAAAAATACTTTTTAACTTAGAAAATTTTTAACTTAATATTGATTATTTAGTTTAGTTATTTAGTGATTAAGGAATTTAATTTGATTAGAAAAGTGTAAATTAATCTATTAAGATTATAATATAGTCTAGGATTAAACTGTTTTTTGCTAAGAGATTTCATTTATTTTATATTTGGTTTTCATTTTTATTTTCATTATTAAATTGCATAGAAAATAATCTATCTTCATCATAATAGTTATTATCATATTTTATATATTTTAGAGAGTATTGTGGATTTGTTTATGCTCGATCTTAATCAATTGTTACCTAAGTATTTATATTGCTTTAAGGATTTTAAATATTTTGAAATGATGCTTTACTTTATAGTTATTATTATCCTTCTTTATTTGATTAGAATTCAGATTAATTAAATGAGGCTACATTGAATTTCTCAGAATTCTTTTCACTTAATTCTTCCTGACTTAGCTTTTTTTAACTAAAAAATGATGGTTGAGCATGCTTTCCTTCTTTTTATGGTTCTTTTGGGAACTCTACTATTGTATCTACTTCACTTTCTTCTTGTATAATTGAATGTTATTTTTTAATCATCTCTTACAGCTATTCTAGCTTTGTATTTATCTAGGATTGACTTAATCCATCTTAAAATCCTTATGATGTAGATTAATCATTTCTTGGAGACGATGGCGCATATTATTCTTTTGTTATTCCATTTACTTTATTATTGATATTTGAAGAGAATGAAAATTAAGAATTCAAAGAATTTTGTGATTTCACAGGATTATTATCCCATATATTGTAGCTTGAATCTGAGTAAACAATGTCATTTTATGATTCTAAGGTTATTTGAAAAAATAAGTTTTTTTAGAGATGCTAAGAAATTTTTCAAGAATAAAAAGCAGTTTAAATCAGTATAAAAATTTCATAAAAAGTAACAGTAAAATAAGATTACCTATACTGTTGCTACAGCTGCAGTAAGTATTTCCCATAATATGATGACAGGTTAATTCTTAGGATGATATATTTATTTAATATATTTATTATTTTGAATACTGTATTAGTTTTTTGATTTAGTAAAAATTTAGTGATTACCTTTCAATTTTTAATTAATTTTTTTGATGTGGATAATATTGTTCGATATTTGTTTAAAATAAATTACTTTCATTGTAAAATCTAAATTTTATTATCATTTCAATTTAATTACTATATTCAAAAGTTTGGTTTACATTAGTTTAAATGGAAAAATTGAACATTTATTAAAATACTTCTTATTATTTTTTAAATATTTGGTTACTATTAGCTAAAGATGTGTTACCATTTCATTCTAATTTTTTACTTCATACAACCCTTGAATATTTCATTCCATAAAATTAGAACCCTATTTGATAAATCAATGATTAATTTTTTTTAAACAGAGCATATTATCATATTATTAATTTTGAAATATTTGATCAATTTTAGTAATAAAAAATAATTCATTTATCTTTATTGTTTTTAAATTAAAAAATGATCTTACTAAAAAATAAGATTGTAACTAATTTTGATTTAAAATGTTTACAATAACAAATGAGTTAACAAAAAAATAAGTTCATTAACTTTAAAATTTAAATTTTGTACAATACAAAAATTAGTAAATTTTATAAAATGTGAGAGATAATCACAATCAATAATATTAAATTTAATAAAAGCATAAATTAATTTGGATTTAAAAATTAATTAAAATTGATCTTAATAATCAACAAATACAGATCAGTATTAAAACATTTTATTTCTAATTTAATTATTTGGAAATAACTGTAAATTCAAACCAAAATAAATTTTTTCTTAGTAAATAGAAATAATTTAGTTTAAAATTCATTTCTCTTTCTTTCTTTCTTTTCTTATCATTTTCAAATTAATTCTAGCTTTTTTCCCAATCTTAAAATCATTTTTTGGAAATTTCAAATAAGAAAACTCTTTTTAGATACTTTTTTGATTGAAATTTTTGAATAATTTAAATATAGTTCATTTCTTTCTCACTATAATCATAAATTAATTTTGTTTGAAACCAAAAATGTTTAATTTTTTTGGGACTAAAAAATTTCTTTAAAATCAATAAATCAAAGATAAAATTTTTTTCAGTTAACTTATTTTAAATTTTTTTCTCATTTTATAGAACTAGATTATTAAATTTATTTTTTTTTTATTTCAACTCTTCAAATTTTCATTTTAAAAAATTTAGTTAGATTCAAGAATTATGATTTTTGTTTAATTTGGTTTTTTATATAAGTTATTGAAGTATTTCACAAAACAGAAATATGTTCAAATAATATTAAATATTTATTCTTTGTTTATGTATTTCAACTTAGTATTATACGAAAAATAATTTTAAATTGATCTTTTAACAACAGTAATGTGTAATATTTATAGTAGTATCTACTTATACAAATTCAAATATCAATGATTTAATTGATACTTTTATTAATATAACAAAATAAAAATTTTACAAATCACCAACTCTTTATTGTACTGAATTTATCAATTAATCTGTCAAATAAAGCAAATAAACAATATTCTTCAATCAAGAATTAATAAGTATTCATATAAAATAGGAGTTAAGTTATATTTATGGAGACGACAATCACTATTAAATCAAATTAAACTAAAGCTAGTATTTAGTCTCAATAAACAATAGATAATGTTAGCCAGAAATCTTAGCAAAAGTTTGTTTTTTTTAGTTTTTATATTATAATCACACAGCTATCCATCTTAATTAGAACTTTAATTTCCTATTTGATTTGATATCATATTAAATGTTATCAATTTAATTTATTTATTTAAAGGCTATATAAATTATAAGCTAATTTGGATGAAGAAACCATAAACAATTCATGGGCAGCCTTTGGTAATTAAATATTTTATTAATTATAAGAAGTAGATTTTATTATTTAAGGAGAACATAAATATATGCCTACTTTTGAAATTACTCATAAATATTTATTTTAACTAATTTATTTAAATAAATTCAAAAGGAAGTTATGTTTGCAAGAGCTTGAGATAGGGTAGAGCAGTAAGTGTACCTAAATTTGGTCTTTTCACTTATTCATTTAGGGATGTTAATCTTGATGTAAAAAATAATTGTTTTATTTTTATGGTTTACTAAATGTAACTTAATTTAAAAGGGAACAACAAATGAATTTGATAGAGATAAAGAAGAAAGAGAGCCTGTCTTTATTATTTCAAAAGATTTTGCAAAAGGATTAAACCTTAAATCAGGAGTCTATCGTTAAGGTGGGATTATTAGACCATTAGTTTTATCTTCTACTTCAGGAAAAATTTAACAAACTCTTTGCAGTTACTAGGAAATAGCCAGTATTTCATAACTTAACAAGGAAGAAGTTAAATATAGTGTAGAAAGAATTATAAGAAGAATAGAAGATTAAATTAGAAATGTAAGCAGATTTTCTTAGAACTTAGATAAAATAAATATAATTTATTTTTAATTTAATAGGGAGAAGAATCTGTTTACATGTTTATACCTTCATTAGGACTGTTTATGTAAAAGAAGGGTATCACATGTGTAAAGTTTTAAGATTTCATTAAAAAAGACATTAAGGTAAAATTATAAGTTAATGCAAATCCTAAATTGTTGAAATATTATTTAGGGGCTACTAAAACTAAATGTCGAAGACAGAAAAAAGAAGAATCAAAGTGATTTGACATCAGAAAAACTGAAATAATTAAGCTTGAACTATTAAAAAAGCTAGAATAATTATTTAGAGGATAATTACCAAACAGCATAAATACAAGAAGATGCAGAAAATTACTTAAAAAATAATCTTTAAATAGATTCAAATTAAATTTTAGAGGAAGGAAGGACTCCTAGCAATTAGGAAGAGCTTTCAAATAAATTATAATAGATCTTAGCTTCAAGCACAAACGATACTATCAAATTAAATACTACAAGAGAAGCTTACAGGTATTATTGTTCTGAATTGCTAATAATTTAACAATATTCTAACAAAAAAGTAAGTAAACCAACAGAACCATAAATGTAATTTAAAGTGAAGAAGAAATAGCTTTCTAAAAACTGAATTTCATTCTTAGAAATAAATGTATAAAGCCATATGATGTAATTTGATTATTTATAAAGTTCATTTTTTGTTTTTACTGATCTAAAATTAAGATTTCAAGATAATTTTTTTAATTTAAATTAGCTGCTTTCAAAAATGCTTGGATATATATATGGCGTAAACTCAACAGACAGGAAAACATTGACTTTAGAACAATTTATCTCAGCTCTTCATAAATAAGATATTGAAATGGAAAATGAAGAGGAATACTCTTTGATCTTTTCACATATTGATTCCAAGAGAGATAAAAAAATTGATGTTGAAGAGTGGTAAAGTGCTTTTAATAAAAAAGGTAATTTTTTATGGTTAAGATAATTTTTGGTGTTAATAATATTTAATAGAAAACTAGTCACTTGAGTATCTGAAAGATATTATTATGAGAAATAATTTAGTTATTGATGATTTCTTTAAAACTATGGGGTTGAATAGAGATTCCGAATAAATTACTTTAAATGAATTTAAAAATGGTTTAAAAAAAATCAATATTTCTAAATACATATCTGACAATGCTGCAGCTGAAATTTTTGAAGATAAGACATCACTACCACCTTAGCATATTATTGATAAATTAATTGCAGATAGAAAGAATTTAAAGAACTTAACTAATTTATAACATACTACTAGAACAGGCACTAGTGGATAGAGTGAAATGGATGATAGTGATACCTCTCTGCTTTTACAAATATATAGAAAAATTAAATAAGAGCTTATCAACAAGTACCCAGAAGAAAAATAAGACAGACATGACAAATACTTGATTTAAGAATTTGAAAAGCTAGATCAATAGAGTTAAGGGTCTTTGGATATTGCCAATTTTAAAACTTGTCTAATGAAGGCTAATTTAAATTTAACTCTTAATGAGGTTGTAAGAATAGCAAGGTATATTGAAAAGAATTCTAAAGGATAAGTTGATTACTGCAAATTCAGCAAAAAGGTATGCAAATATGTTTTGTTTCTTAATTGTAATTTTGCTTTTTTCAAAGGTTAACAATTCGATGAGGATGAGTGATGAGATTGAATCTTTACCCTATCTTGTGGAAATGATAAAAAGATACATGCAATAAAATAAGTTAAATTGTGAAGATTTTATTACTCATTTGCTAGAAAACAAAGAAAATAGAAAAACATATAATATTCAAGACAAGAAAAAAGTTAGAATCCCAGTGTTTGCATAGATGATTGCAAAAAAAATACCTTTCAATTTGAAAGAGTCAACAATTTAATAAAATTGTGAATTAATTGATATTGATAGAGATGGCTATATAGATAAGTTTGATTTAGAAACATTCATAAGTCGTTATTATTATATTGAAGATTAAATATCTAAAAAAACTTCATTTGCTTCTTAGGTCTTCTCTAAATCTCATACTGGTAACTTTTTTACTACTAATAAGAGTTCTGGTGTTGGGTCTACCATAAGAAGTAAACAATAACTTACAAGCTCTTTGATAAACATCTCAAAGTAACTTACTTATCCAATCTGATAAATTAAATTAAATGTAATTCATAAATTTAATAAAGATCTCAACTAGTCAATCAGCCTATAAGACTTTATCCTACAGATAGCCTTCCTCTTGAAAAACTTGAAGTTATTTTGAGAGATCTTAAATAAAATGCTAATTTAAGAAGACTTTCTTACTATGAAATATTTAAGATTCTTGATACTAACAATGATGGGTTTGTTAGTTTTAATGAATTTGAAGAAAAAATTGACTCCTTTGTCAAACTTAGCAGTCATGCTAAAGAAGGACTTTTCTCATATTTTGATCACTTGAAAATAGGAATGTTTGATTTTCCAAGATTTGCCAGTATCTTAAGCAGAATAACTTTAAAAAATCATGATGTAAGTTGATCTAATTTAGGAAATAATTAATTTAGTTTTAAAAAGGATAAACAAGTAGATAATTGGAATTGGTAGCACAGTATCATTAGATAAATTAAAGAATGGAAAGAAAGCAATGGTGATTTATTATTTTATTCAAAAATATTTTCATAATTTAATAATAATTTATCTTTAAAAAGGTTTTTCTGAAGAAGAAGCATTTAGAATAATTGATTGCGATTTTGATGGATTCATTAGTATTGATGACTTGAAAAAATTTCTATAAAGAGATTTTAAGATCAGGGAAGAAAATCTCGATACCACTAAACTGGATAGATTATTTAAGCTCTTCGATTAGTACAAAAAAGGCTACATCTAAAAACATGATTTTGCTAAAATATTTACAAATTAATTTGAAGAATAGTTATCAAATGGTTTAAAAACCTCGAGAAGTTCTATTTATAATGAGTCTTTTTTCAAGAAACCAGAAGATTAGCTTTCTAAAAATACTTCTCACTTAAAAGTATTCTCCCAAACTCTCAAATCTGTTCCAAACGTTTAGGTGAAAGATCTCTCCAAAACATTGACATTCCTAAAACCGAAGAAGTAATTACATAACGGAAATACTTTAAATATAGAGGACTGGATGATTAATTGCTGTTAATAAATAGCATTAGTTGTGTCTTCTAAATACAAAGACTTAGTTGAAGCGTTTGAAAAGATATCTAATCATTCATAAAAGATAGAATACTAAAAGTTAAATGATTGGATATTATCTGCTAATGCTCTGTTTGGATTCAATTTAACTGAGACCTTGCTTTAGTAGTTATTTGCTTACATGGACCCACACAAAAAAGGCTATATAACCTAAGACGACTGGATTGAGTGTCTTAAAATATATACAGAATCTAAAGATATACCCTTAAGTGATTTAACTGATTTAATTTATTTCAGTTTCAAATCAAACGAAGAAGCATTTAGGTTATTATTCAATTGATTTTATCATATTTTATAGATTATAATTTAAATTAGGTTCTTCTTATTTGGATAAAAATTTGAGAAATCATAGGATTAAAAAATCATCTAAAGCAATAGTGAAGTATCATTACATAAATTTAAGTTTGCTTTAAATAACCTCTTCAAGCAGGTTTATTCTGATAAGACTGTTGAAAAGCTTTGGATTGCTATTCACTAATTCTTAAAAATACCTGTTGAGTAATAATTAACTCTTGATCACTTCAATAAATTGTTCCCTAGAATAAACAGTTAAACTTCAAGGTAATTATTTCATTTTTTTAAATCTTAAAAGTAATAATTTTAAATTTAAAAAAGATACAATAGAACAAGTAGTAACAAAAGAATTAGAGTAACTAACATAGATTCTTTGAGATTTTCTGATTAGTTTAAAAGTAGCTCTCTAAGTTGCAATAATCTAATATCTTACAATAACTTTACCCTACATGATGATATAATTAATAAGTTTAAGAATCTCATATTGTCAAAAGGAAAGGATATTGAAAGCATTTTTAAGCAACATGATGTAAATAATACTGGTTATATCAGTAACACAGAATTCAAGAATATATTAATGAGATTAAACATAGGTCTAAATGGAAGAGATATGGATTATATACTCATTTTTGCTGACCCATCTAGCCCAGCAGAAATAAATTGGAAAAAGTTTATGAAAAAGCTTCAATTTTCGTAATTAAATATATTTATTATTTTTAGATTTTAACTGCTTAAAAAATAAATAGATCATCATAGCAAAACCTCATAAACAGATCAAAGAAAAGAATCAATTATCTTAAAGAATGCTTATATTCTTATTTAATATCGCCTAAAGATGCATTTAGAGAGGTTTATTTATTTTATTTTTTTAAATAAAATTAATATAAATACAATTCAACAGTTTGATGAAGAGAAAAAAGGTTATATGACTTTGGAAGATTTTAGATATTTCCTTGTAAAAGTATCTAAACTTGATAACAGCGAAATACCTTCATTTGCTATTTCTAAAGATATGTTTGACTAAATAGATTTGAAGAAAGATGGTTTGATCGATTTAGATGAATGGATTTAAGCATTTATGAATTATGGAGTAAATTAAATATTTGTTAAATTTTTTTTATTAAAAATTTCATTTGTTTTAAATGATTAGGGTACAGAAGAGCATGAAAAAATAATTTAAGAAAAAGAAAAGGACAAATTCTCATTTTGTTAATTCCATAAGAAAAAATTAGACATTTTGAACAGTTTGATTGATTAAAAAAGAAAGTAATAAATATAAGATAAAAGTGTAGAGGGAAATGCCTAATCTCAAAATTCTACATAATTATCTAGAAATAATTCAATGAGTCAAATAAATGTATCAGCAAAGCAAAATGTGATAGATATAATAAAAAACAGTTCATCTATACCACTATCATGGGAAAAAAGCTAAGATTATGATAAAGCAATTTCTTTGATTGCTAGAAATAGGAGATATCTTTTACAAAAATTTGAAGTTTTATATGAGCAATAACATGGAAAGGGTAAAAATGATGGTTTAGATAAATACCTAAGCGTTGAAGCAATAAAATAAGTGCTCTGGGAATTTTTGACTAGTCACAATATCCGTCCTTCAGAATTTAATTTGTCAGTTTTGTATAATTTTGCTGCCTAAAAGAATGGACAAATAAATTACAACTTCATGATAGATGTTTTTAAGAACAGATTAGACTAAATTAATAATCCTCCAAAAAATTCATGAGAAATATTAGATTCTCAAAAATCATTAAAAGCTTAACTTAATTGCATATTATTTTTATTAATGTTTATTCTCTAAAAATTGAAACAAAATTCTTTAAATTGTTTTATTATTAATTTTTTAAATAAAAAAATATTTGAACAAGAATTTTAAAGATTAATTTATTTATTTTATTTTAATAAATAAATATTGTATAAAATTCCTAAAATTGTATATAGAATCTCAAATTTTATAAAACGCTGACCTTAATTTTATTTTTGTTAATAATTTATTGCTAAAAAATTCAAATAAACATTCTTAAATTCTTTTTTTATAAATTTATGAGCTCTTTTAAAAAATAATATTGAGAAATACTAAAGCCTAAAAACACTCATTTGAATAAAATTTAATTTTTATAAATACTAACAGTCTAAACCTGAAAATGAAATCCTATTAATCACTTTGATTTTAATTTTTGTCTCATGGCTCAAAAAATTTATCAGGAATACTAAAACCTGAATAAAATAAACTCTATTTGAATTGGATATTATTTTATAAACTAAATATTTAAAAATAAAATTCTTTTTTTTAAAAAGTTAAAAAAATAGGTAGTAAAATTTGGTTTAAGTTATTAAAAATGACATAATATTAGCTATCAATCTTGTGCTATTTGGTTTATTTTACAATTGCTCTCTAATTTATTTGATTTCATTTCGATAATCAATTTTATGAATTTTATACCTAAAAAGGAAATAGCTTGGGCAGTATTATTATACATACATTTATTAATATAAATATTGATAGAGCATAACAACCACCTAAAGAATAAATTATTATTTTTCCTTTATTTTTTTGCATTATTATTCAATCAATTTAATTAATTAGAGCTATTATAAATTTTGTTTTTCAAGTTTTTATAGTTAATTTTAAATTTTTAATCGTTTGCATTTTTTATTTATTAATAATATTCAAGCAGGTGCTTAAATATAATTAAAATTTTTCCAAAATACACATTAATATAATCAGTAAAATTATTAAAATTATAATTCAAGTAAAAGGGAAAATGGATGGTAAAGGTAAATATGAGCAGTTTGAAGACAATTTGAATTAGTCAACCGTTGTTTAGGAAGTAATGTTTGCGATTTATTTGAGTTTTGAATATGGTTATCGCTGTTAAGATTTGCTTCAAACTAAATTCATATCATGCAATAGTTTTCAATAATTTGATTTTCTTAATCTGAAAATAAAATATTTAATGAAAATGAACAAATTAAAAAAAAACAAATTAAAATTTTTGATTTTAGCAAACAAGCTTTTAGCTGTGGATCCATTTTTTGAGTGAAGAAGTGGAAAAGAATCTCAAACCCCAAAATAAAAAGAAGATTTTAAGTTTTTCATTATGAAAAAGTAAAAGTAATGAAAGGAGATGATTTTTAATAAAATAAGTAGAATTGTATAACTGAAAGTTAAAAAAGAAAAAAATTACATCATTTAAAAGCAATCTTTAATGCGAAAAAATAATTCAAATGATTTATAATTGTTAAATTGTTAAAATTAATGATATTAATTTAAAACTAACAGTAAATAGTACTCCATCTCATACAACAAAATGACATTGAATCTTTAAAAGAGCTAGGCATTAAGTTTAAGAATATGAACTTCTTAGAACCATTTGCAGAAGCAGATATTGATACAAAAATCACCCCTTTAGTATGTGCCTGCTATTATGGCAGAAATGATATAGTAAAAATGTTGCTTGAAAATGAAACAATTGATATTGATATGAGCACTGAAGAAGCTGGTCATACTCCTTTAACTATTTCTTGTATGACAGGAAATTATGAAATTCTTCGTATTTTAACTTCAGGTGGTGCTGAAGTTAATAAGCCAACAGCTTTCAATCACACTCCTTTTATTTGTTGCTTTTAGCGTCTTGAAGAGGAGTAAAATGTATTTGAAAATAGAAAAATATGCTTGAAAATGGCAGAGCTTTTACTTTAGTTTGGAGCAGATATTAATTGGATAGTAGACAAGGTAAAAGGCTTTACACTTTTACAATAATTATGTGCTATAAAAATGGAATTAACTCCAAAGGAGAGAGAAACAAATTATGAAATCATTAAATTTTTAATTGAAAATGGAGCAAATAAAGAAATTCTATCAAATAAAGGAAAAACAGCATTCCAATTAGCAGAAAAACATATAAATAAATAGGAAATTTAAGATCTACTTGTAAATGGTCATTAAATTTATTTTTATGGACCTCACCGTTCACCCAAAAACTCATAGAAATAGGAAGTAAAAGAAATGAATTAGAAAGGACCTTCAAAAATGAAATTCTTAGCAAATTATCTGAACTTTTGCAATAAATGAGGAAGCAATACAGTTAGTTATAAAGTTAGATAATCAATGAATCTAATAAATCCTTATACATTTTTTTACAAAAATAAATATTTTCAAAAACATTTTTAAGATTACTTTAGATTATTCTCCTCTCAAATCAAATAATAAATAATAAAACATATAAATATCCAATTTAAATAAATTTTAAGACAGCAACCAATCGATCTCCTAAAGAATATTTTAAATGAAATTGTATACACTTCAGTCTCTTGAAACCTAAAAATATAAATAGAAAAGAATAAAGTGGATAATTTCATAAAAATTATATTAATTGTTAACTTATAATATTCTCAAGCATGTAGGTAGGCGAGTAGATAGGTTTTGTCTTTTTTATCTGATTGAAAAGTAGAATAACAATTTTAATTTTCAACTATATTTATTCTTTAATTATATGTATCTACCACTTGTATTCAGGGATAAATTAGTCTAATAAATTACCAAATAGCCACATTCATTTAAGAAAAATATTTATCTTTCCTTAGCTTTTATAAATAGAAGATAATACTATAAAAGTAATTTAAAAAATAAAATTAAAAGACTAAATTAGAAATTCAATTCAATTTTCTAAAAATAGATATTTTTAGATCTTTTTAAAATTCAATAAATATCTTTTCAATTCAAATTCACAACATTCTCTGTCTTTTATAAAAAATATTTTTAAAAATTATTATTTTTAAAAATTAATAGTTCAAATTAAATAGATTTTTATTATTTCCTAAAAAAAATAATACTTTATTTGTGTCAGTAGTAAATTTTTAGTATCATATCTTGAAATTATGGGAAAAGCTCAAAAAATACTTAAAAAGAATTTATAAAGGTTAATAAATTAAATATTTATTTCTTTGATTGATATGAATTTAAAACATAACAATTAATTAGGATTAATTTTTTTAAAAAAACCATCTCAAAATAAAATAAGATAGATGATTTAAAATTACATGATTACAATCAACGAAAATAAATATATAAAATCAAATAATAAAAAGGAATATTAGAATTAAGTTTTTGGCTTTTATGATAGTTTTTATTTTTGATTTTCAAAAGAAAGTAAAATTGAATTTCATTTTTAAAATGAATAAATATTTTTTTAAGAAATACTAATCGTTTTGCTCTATTTAAATCAAATCAGCTTTTCAAATTATATAAAATCTCCTCAAATAATTTTTTATTTGAAATTAAGAATAAAAATACTTGAAAATATAAAAAAAGTAATTAAAAGGGCTTAAATAAATAATTTATAAGATAATAAAAAGCAAATATTTAAAAATAATTTTCTGTTGAATAAAGAAAATAATAATTATTTGAATTTAGATTAAAAATTAGTTAATCTTTAATAGTTTAAATAATCATAGTAATATTCTCTAGTAATTTTTAAATAGAAACTATTAAAAACTATTTAAAATACAATTCAAAAATTTATAAAAATACAGAAATTAGTGTATTTTTTTGATTGACATTTTTAAAAGGAGTTAGTGTATGTAAAAGTAATTGTATTAATTGTATTGCTATTACTATCATTTTCACTATTCATACACAGTAAAAGATTACGTTAGTTAGCTCTGATATATTTAGAATATAGTATTATATTTGTTTGCATTAATGCTATTTAAACATAACATATTGATTTTGATTAATAAACATTATTTACTAAATCAAATATTTTTTTTTCTAAAATAGAAAAATTTAAAAAAACAAACAAATAAACAAAAAGGAGTTTTAGATAAAGCAATCTTCCCTGAAAAACAATAGCCCTAATAGATTTAAATGAAGATTTATTTAAATATATACGATTTAGCTAAAGCCAATTATTACCTTCATTCTTTAGGATTTGGAATATACCATACAGGAATTTAAGTTGGATCTACTGAATACCATTTTGGTGGTCACGAAGGAAGCTCAACAGGTGTTTGCTCAACAGAGCCAAAGGAATATTTAAGCAATGTTATTTTCAGAGAATCTATATTTTTAGGAGAATGCAATTTAAGTTACAACTAAGTTAATAGCATTTTAGAAGAATTAAAAAGAGATTTTGTTGGTAATTCTTATGATGTCCTCACTCGTAATTGCAATCACTTTTCAAATGCAGTTTGCTAAAAATTATTAAACAAATCTATACCTTCATATATTAACAGAATAGCTTCTCTCGGAAACATGTTTAGATGTTGTATTCCCTCAGCTCTTGTAGCAGGACCTGGAAGTGATCCCACTAGATAAGATAATAACTACAGCTCAAAGAGTGGTTCCTCAAAATTACCTGATTCTGAAAATATTGCCTTCAAAGCTTTCAAAGGAAGTGCTGTTTCAATAGGAGGAGCTAACAAATCAAGCTCTAAAAATTCAAGATAAGGTTATATTTAATAACATGATATTGAAAATTGAAATGTAAGTAATAATAAATTGAAACAAATTATGGCCAATTGACAATTTTCTTTTAAAATAAATATAATAAGCCATTTATAAAATTTACCTAAAAATAAAAATAATAAACCAATTAAAGAAAGCCATTTTAAAAAATAATAAAATTAATAAAAAAGCAAGCTTTAAATCTTTAAATATGAAAACCTAATAACTGAACAATAAATAAAATTTGGAGTATTATATTATATTTATAGTCTTTTATTTCATATTTTATGTTTTGTATTGAGTTTGGTTCCTATTATGCTAAAGAGCAACGTCTTCACTATTAAAAACAAATGATTGATATATTAAAAATTGTTTTTAGAAATAATTACAGCTTATGGATAAGCACTATACTAAATTTTATCTTTTTCCTTAAAGTGTTTATATGCCCTTTTTGCGGAATATAATTAAATTGTTTGGTCAGTATTCTTTCACAATTAATAAAATAGATAGATGCACTAATAATGTTTAAGATTTAATTAAAATGTAAAAATTGAATGTAAATCAATAATTAAAATTTTCAAATTTACTTGCTGTATCTTCACTCAAATTAAACAAATAAAATTCTTAATCAATTTGTCTCAGATATATTTTTGCGATGTTATTTGAAAATCTCCATTAATTATTTTTGAAAAAGAAACTCAAATTCTCTAGAAAAGCAGTTGTTTACTCTCTTTTTCTTATATATCCAACAACATATGTCTTTTGGTGTTATAAGATGAATGAATTGTGGGTAAATATCATTTATCAATCTCTTTTTTCAATAATTTCGAACTTTCTATCGTTGTTGTTTACCTCCTTATTTTATTCTAAAAGTTTAAAAATAACTTAAGATTCTTACACCCTGAAATTTTTCATCCTTCCTTGAAAAGATATGATGATATTTTGAATAAAAGAAACAACCCATTAGTTGCTGAAGTAATTTTAAACCTTTTTACTAGAAATATTTTGCTTAAATTTTTTTATTTAAAAGGAAATTTAAGAGCTTAATTCATTTGATCCTGCTAATAGGGTAGATACTGTATTAAATAATTTAAAACAAGGAGGATAACCACTTTACAGCTGATTAAAGCAAGAATAAAAATATAATAATTTTTAAATAAAGTTAATGTATATCTAGAATACAAAATGCATTAATAGCTATATTTCATGGCAAAAAGAGCTGGAAAATTTGAAGTTAGCTAAATTAATTTTATTATTTTATTTATATTATGTTGATATAAAATTTAATTAGTAATTTAAAACAATTTGAAAATAAAAACCAGTTTAAAAAGTAAAAGTATGTCATATTAGTTTAATATAATAACAGTTAAATCATCTATTTATCTTCATTCATTCTTCTCAATTTATGTTTTTTAATAATATTCAAATTTTTTAATCTTCGAAATTCAAAAATGAAAATTGTTGGATTGATTTTTTTTTGTTTATTTGCAGTTAGTAGTTAACTTAATTTAATTTTGTAATTAATTACTTCGGTAAAAGTTAGAAAGAATATTTGTAATAACATTTAAAAGATTATCAATAATTTTAAGATACTTAATTAACTTAAGCAAGCAATAATCAAATTGATATTTTTACAGACAAAAGATTTTTACTGCCATTAAAAGTAGTATTTCCTGTCAGATGTAGAATAAAGATAAAAATATGAATAATCTGACTGAATGTTAAAGAAAAGATATTGAGGAATTTTAAAAGAGGATTTAGAGAGCTTAGGAAGATTCATCTAAGCAAGCAATAGGAAAATAAATTGTAAATAATTTCAAATCAGATTAGGACAAAAGCAGTAAAACCAAATCATAGTCAGGATTTGAATTTATCAAAAGTAAGAATGCATCTGTAGATATAAATACTTACATTTAATCTCCTTTAAATACAGGTAATTTTTATTTTATATTGCTTTAAGACTCAATAAAAAGGAGCTTATTTTTAATTAGAATTTTACAAAAGAAGGATAAAAATTAAGAATTATATATTAAGCAGATAATATTATTTTAAAAAAGATAAAGATAAATTTGGTTTGGAATCATTGAAATCGCCTTGGTCAATCCTAAAATTAGAGAATACAGGGTCTAATTTTAACAATACTTCTTAAATAAATACTTTAAGTTTGATAGGTGATAACAGAATGACTCCTAAAGATTTTGATGAATTATTATATATAAAGAAAGTTAATCACTATAATTAATTATCTAATGTAAATGCAGAATAGATGCTTAAAAAAATGTAATCAAACACTGATTAAAGTCACTTAATTCCTAGAAGTAGCAGCAAGAAGGAGTTTTTACCTGTTGAAGTTGACTAAGATTTTTAAAATAAATCTTAATAATAATTGCAGCAGTAAGATTTTAATTAAAATAAAGATTTAAAGAATAATTATTTTGCTCCTGGATAACCCAATACCAATAGCCAGACTAATTCATAAATGAAAAACAGAATATAAGTTAAGAGCATTAAAATGTATGAGACAGAGAGTAGTATCGTTTAACCAAAAAAATTAAATTTAGACTCTAGTTTCTAAAGAAAGGGAAATATTTCTTTTGATAAAGAAAACTAAAATACCATTTAAAATGATCAAATATCTGAATAATAAGTTGAAAATGAGCATTTCAGATAAGACACATCTAATTAATAATACCAGAATAATCTATTTACAGGTGATAAATTAGACTTCAAACAATAAAGTAATAACTAAAAAAATATCGAACTAATTTAACCAGAAATAGCATAAAAAAGAGAAAATCCGTTTTTAGTTTCAAATCAGTTTTAAGACTTTCCTACTTCTAATAATCCACAAAGCTTTAAACCACTAAGAATTGAAAGTTAATATCAACACAAAAAAATTGACTAAAAAAGTAAAACTAATGAGAATAAGTTTAATGGAGAGCACAGAAAATTAGAGGATGATTAAATGGTAACTTCTACATCATCTTCAGGAGTAAAAAGAGTTTAATTTTCAATGGATGCCCAAACATAAAATATGAAAGAAAAATAATAAGTTTCTTAGGATTTTAAAGGATTACTTTTTCAAAATTAGAAGATTCACTCTTCTGACATTTAATTTCAAAATTAATAAAATTTTAGAAACAACTATGATCATGTAATCTAAAAAAAGAATTCATTAAATGATATTCCTTCATAAAATTCCAATCCTCTTATTACAAATCACAATAACAATACAAGTTTTAATTAAAGTAATAATAATTTAAAGAGCAATAGCAGTAATTTAAGTGGAATTAATAATGCTACTTCTAATGCAGCATTGCTTGCTGCAATAAATATGGATAAAAGTCACAGCTCATCATTCAACAACTTTCTTTAAACTAATACAAATGAAAGTAATAAGTAGCTCATCTAAGCTCTATCTAATTTAAAAAATGAATATAGAAGAAGCTTTTACAGTAGATAAATAGATAATATTCTAGAAGAAAAAGTGAGACAGCATCATTCAAGAGAGAATTCTAGAGATAAATTATAATTGGAAGCTTTAAATACCTCTAAGAGTGATTTACAAAAGAGACCTTTAACTGCAAAACTGATACAATCAAATTTACACAGAAAAAATTCTACAAAAGATAAATCCTAATTAAATAAATACTAGCATTTAGACTCTAATCAAGACAGCAAGTTAAATCATGCTGGAGATTCTGTTGGACATTAAAGTTCAATTTCTTACTCATAAAACAAAAATAATATTGGGTCAAACTAATAGAGAGACAATAGTTCTAAAATTCTTATTAATTCAACACAAAATTCTACAAAATTATTTGGATTTAATGAAAAAGCTAGTAATAATAATGATTTAACAAAAGGAAATATGTTAAATAATATCACTTTTTCAAAACTATAAACTTCTAAAAACAGCCTAGAGTAATTTCTTTTTTTATTAAATCAATATATTAAGCAATATTTTTTAAAAAATTATTAGTAGTCCGAAAGCTATTGATAGTGCACTTAACAATAAAATTAATCTTGATAATGTAAAAGATGTTCAATTTTTATTTAACCTCATTAAAGAACATATCTAGAAGTGCCCTAGTTTTTGTAATGAAATTTCTAAGTGTCTTGAATGAGAATTTCCTTTTTTAATTTGTATATAAACATTTCCTAATTATTTATAAATAAATATAATAATATTAAAAAGATTTTGTCTTCATCCTTAATATGACGAAAAAATTTATCATTGCTGTACCAAATTTTTGTTATTTTGTAATAGATATTAAAATAAATTAAAAATTTCTCTGTTTTTATTGGATTTTTAAATTATTATTATTTTCATTTTCATTAAATTATCAAAAACACTGTAATGCATATATTTATTGAAGCAAAAAATAAAGCAATTGTTAAATTTTTATTCTTTTTCATATTTCAGTTTAAGAAATAAGCTAATATCTACTTTACTGCTCCTAACCTTTAAATTTAGATTATTCTTGAGTTTTGGAAGTTTTTATTTTAAATTAAATAAGATGGATTTACAATTATTTGAAAATATTATGTTTTTTTATTCAAAAATATTTTATTGATTGCAGATATATTCTTTAACGAAAACATTATTCAAGAATTTGTTTATTTAAAGAATTATTTAAAATCATCTCCTAAAAAAGGAAATATGAAATAGAGTTTTTGATAATTGATTGATATTTGATTTTAAAGATATACCACTAATATTAATCTAAAAATATTAAATATTTTTAGATATATGGCCTTTTATTAATTTTTGAATTATTTCCACTTAATAATAAAGAGAAAAGAAAAACTTTGAAACTCCTTTTTAAAAGATTTAAAACCAGTTTATTTTTATAATACAAATTATATATAAACAACAACTTTATATTAGCTATTAATAAAGTAAATTATATTGATAAGCCTTTACTATATAAGTTAATAAGTTATTCAAATAGCAAACATAGAAACTATATATAGGTTTTATTCAGTTAATAGCAAGTAACACATAAGCTTAAATACTTTTGATATCAGCTTAAAAACATTTATTTTAAAATTAGTATTTGATAGATGGATAAAAAAAATTTAAAAGCACCTCTATAGTAAGCAGCTGTAGGTCAAAAAGGAGCTCCTTAAGGTTAAGAGTAAGCAGTGGCTAGATAAGGAGTTAAATTTGCAGACCAAAAAAGTAGATAGGGAAATTTGCTTCAGCCTGCATTAAATGAAGATATCCCTCTTGATATTTCAAATCTTAAGTATAAGAATGCAAATGATACAAAAGAATTTTGTCTTGAAGTTTTTAATTAAGTAGAAATAAACTTTAAAAAGTATTTGGAAAATGATCCTAAAGTAAAAAGAAAAGATACTGCAAAAGCATTAAAGTCTTTATTAGATATGTTAAAAAAAGTTTTAGCTCAATTGAATTTAGGAACATTTGAAGATAAAGTTAAAAATTACTACTTAACTTATAATGCAACAATTTACATGATTGATATTTGTTAATTTTTACGCAAAAGTGTCTATTCAGCACTTTGTATTGATTATATTGCTTTTTGCATAGTTTCACTTGAAGGAAATATAATTTTAATTAGAGTTAAATATATTGAATGGAGAGTTAAACTTTATATTGAGCTTGCAAATGTGTATAATGAATGTGGTTCTGTTTCAGCAGCTAACAAAACAATTGAACTAGCTCTTAATAAGGTGTTAGAATCTAAGTCTTTAGAAGAAAAAGACCCACCTCTTCCTGATTATATGCAAAAATTGTTTACTAATAACTTACGTATTTTGAGATCACTTGATTTAAAATATAAGTTACAGGTAAAAAAGGTTTTTTATAAATTAAACTTTAAGCTGATTATTGTAATTAGAGTTAATGATATGAGTGCTCATATATTTAATGTTGAAATATTTTTTTTGAAGTTAATTATTTTTCTATTTTATTTAGACTTAAACATTAAATGTTGATGCTTGGAAAAAGAAAGTTGAAGAAGTATTTGCTGATGATCCTGAAGGTAAATGCATAGCAGTAGTAGAATCTTTGAGATGCAATAATTCAAAGTTTTCAAATACAGTAGAAAGAAAAGGAGCATAATTTAGTTGGAAAGAAGGAGCAGTGTAAGCTAGTTTTGATATGGTTAAGCAAGACATAGATTTAGTTGTTTTGGCTCTTGAGCAGTAAAATGAAAAAATTAAAAGGGAATTAGAAGCATCTAAGAGAGATTTTTAAACTATGACTTAGGAATAAAGAATAGAATTGAAATAAAAAAATGATGAATTTAATGCTGGATTAGTTAAAGAAAAAGATTGGAAGAAAGCTTCTGCAAGAATTCCTTTAGAATATCATATTGAACTTATTCATTATGCTTATGAGGTATTTTTTAAATTATAAAAATTAAATAATTATTTTTTATCATTTATTCAGGTTAGAAATGAATAAGTTTTTGATGATCTCACTAGAACTGCATTAATTAGAACTTAATATAGAAGACTTGAAGTACCATATATTGTTGATATTGATATTATAGCAGACTATGATCCCAACCCTAATATTCCAAATGGTTATGAAAGAATTCCTATTGATATTAACGAAGCGTCTTTAAGAATGGAGCTGAAGAAGTTAAGAAACAAAAATAAAGGGAATAAAGGAGGAGCTGCTTAATAGACTGAAAAAAAAGAAGAAGAAAAGAAAGATGATAAAAAGAAGAATGATAAAGGTAATGCTTAGAAGGGTGGACAAGCTACAAATGCTGCCTCAGCTCAATCAAATTAGTAATAACTTAGACTTGCTAGAGGTATTGATGCTACTCCAGAAGAATTAGCAGAAATAAACCATGTTTACGTTTACTTGGTAATAAAAAGAAGTGCCAATCCTGAAGGTGCTATCTATGATTTGGATATTATAATGTATGACGAATAGGATGAAAAAGGTCCATATTAAAAAATTAATGAAGGATGGAAGGCTATTGCTATTCCTGTTAAGTAATACACTGGTGTTTAGGAAACAACTCACAATATTCCATATCTTCTTATTAAACACAGTAATGAGTCTTTGAAGAATGAAGAAGAAAAAATAACTCTGATTAGTGATGTCAGACCACTATTTGGAAGAAATCCTTTGATCCGTCCAGATGTTGGCTTTAATAAAATAGAATGTGATTTAAGATAAGTACCTAAAGAATTTATCCGCTCTCCTAATATGGAATATGTCTATCTGACATTTAAAAAGGAAGAACTCTTCTTTGTTAACGAAAGAGAATTACATATAATGGTTAATTTCATGAGTCTTGAAAGAACTTTTGGAAGGGACTAAATAAGTAAAATATTTTCCATGATTTTTTTCAAATTAATTAATGGTTTTTTAAATAAATTTAGAAACTCTTGAAGATGAGAAGAGAGTTGAATTAGATTTAATTTATGATATAAATAAGCTTGGTGATTTAATAGAAATGATTAAAAATACTTTGATAGGACCATTAGGTTAGTAATTTTATGAAGAAAGGAAAGAATTCCTTTGCAATTTAGCATTCTATATTTGGAATAAATATATTACAAGCTAACTCTATTAGATTGAATTTGTCTATGAATAGCGTTTATGTGATGAAATCACTGATAAAACTTATGAACAATATAGAGAATGGATTATCAAGTCAAGACCTGTTTTTACAGAAGCTTTAAAAGTATTCAATAAAATATCTCTTAGAAATCCTGATGCAGATATTTTATGGGTTTCAAAATATAATATTGAGCTTACTAGATTACTTGAAGAGTAAGAGGAATTTAAATAAGCTAGTTAAAACTTAAGAGAATGTTTATAGAGAATAGTATCTTACAGGGATTAGTTTATGGAAAGAGGTGTTGAAACCCAAAGAGATAAGTTCCTCCCTTACACTATTACATGCAATAATAGAAAAATAAGAGAAACTATTCAAAAGATGAAAGAAAGCTATGTTACTACAAAAAATAAATTAAATGCCTAAATTCGTTATAACAAGAGACTCAAGGCAGCTTAAAATGCTGGTAAGAAATTTGTAGATTTAGAGATTGAAGAAAAAAAAGAAGAAGAATATGAAAGTCTCTCTGCTAACTGGCAATACTTGCAAGATGATAATACTGATTCACATTATTTCAAGGCTCTCGAAAATTTGTAGGGATATTCAGAAACAGAAATGCTTATTAACGCCCTACATGCTGATATTATCATAAATATTTTCCGTTGTGAACTAAAGCTTGGGCGTTAGTAATTTAAAGTTGCTACATAAAAAAGTAAAGATGTGAAGGCAACACGCTAAGAGAATAAGTATATGACTAAATCATAAGTAAATTAAATTTTTGATTTTATGAAATTAATTGAATTAATGAAAAAACAAAAAGGCTTAAAGAATTAACAACATTCCTTTAAATGAAGACTATGGAAGTCTACCAGATAAAGATAAATTGAAAGCAACCATGATTTAGGGTGAGACCACTAAATAAGTAAAAACAGATTATATAGAATTAAAAACTGAGCTTTAAAATGCAGGACAACTAGAGCCTCCTAAGCCTCAAATATAGCCTTATGAAAATACTTTAATTGATGAATAAAAGTCTAATCCTTACACCCTATCACTTTTGTATATGATGATAGCATCAAATAAAATAAAACAACCTGAATAATAGTATCTCTTACAAAAGGCATTTTAATTTATCAAAGAAGCTGAATAAATGGAAAGTCTTCACACTGAAAATTGTATTAAGGTATTTATTAATTATATTTAACAATACAGTCTATTTTATTTAAAATTAAATATTTAATTCATTAGGACTCCATATATATTTTCTCAACTTTGCTTGATAATAGTCAAACAAGCTAAAACTGGTCTAAGTATTTCCCATTTGATCATCTCTACAAACCACTCTACATCTAAAAATCTGGTAGGCCTAGAAAACCTATTTTGATTAGTAGAAACTCAACCTCAATTACTTTTAAGCTTCCACCATATGCTCCTCTTGAAACGGAAGCTAACAAGAATCCTAAAAAATTAGACATAAGAAAGATGGCCATTTTTGGTAAGGTATCTGCTAATGGAGTAGAAGTTTAAAACGAAGAGTGTAATTTCTATAATACTAAACTTATGTAAGAAATAGGTGCTGTCTTAACTATAAAAGATCTTATTTAAAATGAAAAGTATTGTTTTGCTGTTAAAGCTTATGATGCAAATGAAGAAGCTAGCATTTTTGGTGAAACGTGTGAAGATGTTCTTTGCTTGAATCCTTTACCTATCAACTTATTAAGTAGTTATCTTGCAAAGCATGCATATTAAATGGGAGACTTTAAGAGAGCAAAAGAAGCTGCTAATCATACCTTCTCTTACTTTACAGAAAAATCTGAATTTATTGATAGACATTTAGATTACCAATAAAATAGTCTATATCTTTACAGATTAAAGTAGTAAGCTATTTAAGAGGTTAGCTTTATTGAGCTTTAAGCACTTACTGAAACATTTATAGTAATTTAATTCTAGCTTTTTATGAAATTGTATTCATTTAATATTTTTAGATTAAAGCAAGATGCTTGAAGAGAGATTACTTTTCAGATGGAAGTTAGGGTGGAACAACTATGAAAGATGATAAATTAATATTGAATCATTAAAGAAATATCTTAAAAGTGTGTAATTATTTGTTATTAGCTCAGGAAACTTCCCTTTGCATTAGAAATTATCCTCTTGCTAAAAGATTAGCGACTGAACAATATAACCAATTAATTGAATTACTCAAAATGTAAACTAAAACAACAAGTATCTTCCACATTTTGTTGAAGAATTAAATCCTCATTACTGAAATACCTAAGTAATACTGGGATAGAAATTTAAGAATTTTATCATCTAAGATTACTTATGAGATATGCAAGCTTTCTCTTTAGTTCAATGAAGTTAACTTAGGAAAAAGAGTACTTTATGCAGAATCTAAATTATTTAATAGAAAATGGTATGCTTTTAGTAAAATAATTGAAGTCATAGAAGAATCAGAAGTACAGTAAAAAGATGGTGATGCCGCAAAGAAGGCTGCTGCAGCTAAAAAAGATACTAAAAAGCCAGCAACTAAAAAAGATGATAAAAAAGATGCTTAAGATGCAGTAAATCAAGCTGATCAAATACAAAAATAAAAGACTGTTAAAAAATTAATACGTGAACTTTTTGAAACTTAAACAACAGTTTAAAATTTCCTTGAAGAAGCCTTGCTAAGCTTCCCTGAAGATTATGGAGATTATGTATAGAGATTTATTGATCGTTGGAAAGAAATGATTGAAGGATACTTACCCTTTGTTGAAAATAGCTAAGAAGATAAAGATAGAATGATACAAAATTTATCTCAACATTTTGATTACTGGGAGTGCTTTAAAGACTTGAAATCAGCCTTTGTTGGTAAAGTGCAGGCAAATTTCAAAACTAATCCCAGGTATTTAGAAATATGTTGTAAGCTTTTCCGCAGAATGCTAGAAGCAGGTTTTTCTGCTAACTATGTAAGCAATTGTATTGCTCAAGTTACAGTAGATCCCTCAACATTATCGGATGCCTTTAACTTGGCAAAAGATATTAAAGATCTTAAATTAAAGGCTATAGAAAATAATATTGAATGGTACCCTGCAATATTAAATTATCTAATTATGGAGAAGTAAACCAATAAGTAGGGCGAAGATACTGCTATAGAAATATTTTAGTAATACTTTGGTAAACTTGAAGAGCTTCACTAATATCTTTATAAAGAGGAGTTATTAGAAATTTATGGTATCTAATATTAAAACTCTTCGAATGCAATTACTCCCTAATAGTCCTAGCAAAATATTACAACTAGTTAGGTACAATATTTTGTTCCTCTTTACTCTCGCTTCTAATATTTGAATTTATGGCAATATGAATTTAATTTCTTAAAAGCCTTAACAACATTTATTAAGCATCGCCAATATGATCCAGAGCCCCAAAAGAATGACACTGAGCCTAAATTGATAAGTAAATAATTAAATTTATTTAAAATTAAAAAAATTTTTTTGTCTAATTGATTTTTAGCAATCAATGATTCCAAAGAGATGACAAGGGAAATATACTATAATGTTTTCTTGCTAGATGTTAACAAAATAGAAACCCAAATAACTCAAATTAAAAAGAATCCTCAATCAGTCTAAGAAGATGAAAAGGCTTTTATAAAAAATATGGAATAAGTTTTTGAGCATCTAAGTTTAGCTATTATTCATGCTACTAATGCAAAGGCATGGTTAAGTGTACAAAATATAGCAATTTACATTTACAATATACTTGTATCAGAAATGGTTAATCCTTTTATTAGCCAAGGAAATAAAATTTGGATTAACTTATCAATAATCTGCTATTGTTTCGTAGAATTACTTTAAGGAGTTAAAAAGGAGGGGCTTTACTCTTTAAGATAAAAGCAAACTTAAACTCAGAAAGTTCCACTTGAGATACGTCAATCTATGCGTAATCAAGGGTAGGAAGGAAAAACCTCAAAGGTTTAATTTGAAGATGAGTAAGACCTAAAAATCAAGTATGGAGGAGCAGCTATTCATCAAGTTGATATTAATAATCCAAATTCATATATTAGACCTAAATTAGATCAAATCATCAGTTCTAAAGAGTTTTGGTTTGATAATGAAAAGGATTTAAATGTAGAAGTTCTTGCTAATGTAGTTGGGTTTACTACATAAGTAATTTTATTTAATAATAAAAATTATAATTTATATAATAATAAATTTAAAAATAGGTTTTGATGGTTGAGCAAAAATGGAATGTTCTAATTGGTATTACTCGTTCTTTTTGCAATGACTCATAACATTTTTATAGCAAATATATTCTTCCTTTTACCAACTATGCATAAAAGAAAATATATAAAGAAGCAAATTTAAGAACAGTAGCTAAGATTAATGAGCTTGCTGAAGAAGAGCGTTTATATAATGAATGGAAAAAGAGTCGTCGTAAAACTCGTGCTGCAATGATGACAGGTGAAATACCTCCTGAGTAGATAAAATTTGAAAACACTAAAAAGGAATTGGAATAACAAATATAAATTTTGAAAGACAAAGAAGATTTCATATTAGCTGAAATGAATCTCAGCTCAAATTTAATTCAATAAGTAGGAGAAATTAATGAAGCTCTTAAGCTTCTCTCATAAGTTCGTTTGGATCTGAGAAACTTCGGAAATGAATTGAAAGTGTAAAATATTGGAAAATTCATAGAAGATATTTTCCCAAGAGAAGAGGGTTATTTCAAGAAAAATATTACAAAAGTGCAAAATTCTCAATTCTAAGAAACATTTTAAAAGATTCTTAAACTCCTTCAATCTAAATCTGAAAAGACTTTTGCAATTACTTTGGCAAAGAAAGAGTTTGGTAACTTGAAATTCTCTTAGTCTTAAACAAATCCTACAGGAGATGATATGTGGAAAGAAGCAGTTGATAAAATATTTAATAATTCATCTAGTTTGAAAGAATATAGATTAAAGGTTCGTGATGAAAGTAAAACTATAGCACGTTAGATAGGTATTACTGAAATGCTTGTAGGTTCAAATATCATTTGCAATTTAGCTTATATTTTCTATTTCAAGCAATTAAATTAAATGAGAGATGCTACAATTCTAGCAGCTGAAATGGTCTTTGCTATTTTCCGTACAAGCTTACCTCATCCCTAGATAGCTGTTGAATATGGTTCTTATCGTTTAAGAGAGATATGCTTAAAAGAAAACATTTTTAAAGACCCTTGGACTCTTGACCCAATTGAAACCTTACTTTCTATGGAGAGACTCGCTTGGAATTTAATTGATAATGAAATGAGCTTAAAAGCACTACCACCTTTATGCCTTATGGATTTTATAGCAACAGATGTTTGCTAGAGTGCTTTCTACTCTGTTAGAGCAAAAATAATGAAATCTATAGCTTTGGCTAATATAGGATATATAAATGAGAGCTACTTCCAACTTTAGAAAGTAATTAAAGAAAAAGATCTCCCTCTTCGCTGGTTGAAGCCTACTGAATATTTAATGAGAGAAAGAGGTAATATTTAAATTATAATTTAGAATTAGTTTTATAATTTATGTTAATAATAGGAAATAACTGGTTCCCTGAAGGAGAAGGATTCAATAATTCCTCACACCCCTATCAAGAGAAGAATAGAGAAATCATAGAAATATTAGCTGGAAAAGAAAAATCTGAATCAGCACCTCAAAAGGGAGATGTTAAAGGAGATTAAAATGCAAACAAGGGTGATTTAATGCCTAAGAATTTCCATCTAAAGTATGGCTAATTGAATGTTAATCTCTTCTAATATGCTAGAGCAAACCTTTTGTTTGCAGTAAATGAAAATGAAATTTTTGAAAACTTTGAGCTTAATTAGATTAGAAATGAGTACTTAAAGCAGAGTGAGAACTAGCTTAGAAAATTATTGAAGAAGATTTCTTTCGAAGAAGAAATTGGTTTGATTGACTGGTAAATAGAAAAGTATACTTATTATCTATAAAATCACAGTGGTTCAGGAAAAGATGAACAAAGTGAATAAAATGCAAACAATATGCTAAATAAATTAAAATAAGAAAGAAGAGATCTATTTTCTAGAAGAGAAATTGATAAGAAAGATGAAGTAAAGATTTTCTTATTATTTCCCATATTATTCTAATTTGTATTAATTTTTAGGATGAGTACTTCAAGAATTAAGAAGAATCTCTAGAGTATGTCAATAAGAGAGAAGAAAGATTGACTATGATGTGCAGATCTCGTTTCTTAATTCATAGAATTAACTAAGCTCAAAACTTATTTATTCGCAGTTATCATGTTCTCAGTTATGGAATTAGTAATCTATTCTAGTATTGCAACGAATACAGATATGTTGAAAATGGAGAAGAATAAGAAAATTTAGAATTAGATAATATTAAGCTTTAAGAAGAAGTTGTTGCAGGTCAGCCTGGTAAAGGTAAGATATTCAGTTTATTACTTTAAATATTTTTTTTACTCAAAATTTTTTTGATTTAAAGGAGGTAAAAATGCAGCTCCTCCTAAAAAGGAGCCTCCAGCTGAAAAGAAAGATGTAAAGAAAGGAGGAAAACCTGAAAAAGTAGATTTATAATCTGAAGCTAATAAATAATAAGAAGATAAGAAGAGAAGAGAGGAACTGGAAAAAGAAAGATCAGATATGCTTAAAAAAGCTGAGGAAAGAAAATACAGAAGACATTTAAGTGTTTTCTGGTGGATCAAACTCAGAACTGAGATGTGTATGGTATTATTCAAATAAAATAGATTGCAGGATTGTGAAACTCTAATTGACATAACGAAGAAGGACTGTACCCAAGTTAAAGATTACTTCTTTTATGATTTATTGGAGCAGGTATTTAATTAATTAGTTTTTTTAATTTAAAATTAAAAATAAAATTAACAATTTATCAATTAAAAGCTTACTGCCAGACTTCTTGTGAAGAAAGGAAAGATTTAAGAAGCTAACAAAAAATTTGAAGAAACTAAAATTCATTTAGAAAAGAACAATTTAAATGATACTCCAGAATATATTATATTTTTGGGTGATTTTGGTGAGTTAGTTTATGAGAGAGGATTCCATTAGGATGCATAAAATCTCTTCAAAGAAGCTATGCAAGTAGCTGAGAAGCTCCTTGAGGAGATAAGCTATGACTATTAACTCCAAAATGCAAATAAAAAAGCTTTTGATGATGGAGTATAAATTTGTACTGAACTTCAACTTCCCTCAGAAATTGAAGAAGAAATTCTTAAAAAAGCTGATAGATTACTTTTAAATACAAAGGGCACAAATGCTGCAGCTGCTAAAAAGGATGTGAAAAAGGGTAAAGAAGATCCTAAAGCTAAAAAAACAGATAAAAAAGGAGCAGCTAAGGTTGAAGAAGTAAAACCTGATATGAAAGTAAATATTAATTAAATAAATTTCAGAAATATTAAACTCTTAAATTAAAAAAAAGGTTGATCCTCTAAATCCCATCCCTTAATATGACTTGATGAAGGAAGTTAAATATACCTATGCTAATTTAGATATAGAGATATTGAATAATACTAAACACATCTACAATAGTTACATTAAAAATGTTGCACTTTACATGAGAGCTTGCTTGAGATATGTAAATTGCTATTTTACTCTTAAGACTATTGGAACCGAATTAGATGAAAATATCTTGGAAATACTTAAAAAGCTTGAAAAGATCAATGAACTTAGCATTAATTTTATCATTCCTATTTCCTTCCGTATTGAACTTTAGTACTTGTTTGCTCTCTACTATAAATACTTATTCTACAGTGAAATTTATAAAGTTTAAGCTGAATTTATGAAGAAGTAAATATTTTTTAAAAATTGTTGAATTAAAATGTTTAAATTTAATTTTTTTTAAGATATGTTGAAGGTAAAAGAAGTAGTGAAGCATAAAATAAAAAACCTCACAGAGATATATGCAGAAATAAATATTTGCTTGAAGTTCCTAATTTCTCATAACTCTTAAAAGAAACCTTAATAGGATATTTAGATGAATCTCAACGTCGTCTTGACTCTGCTCTTTCAATCTTAGGAAGAGGAGAATGTCTATTTTTAGAATTTAATAGATTAAGTGAAGATATTTTCTTAGAAAACTCGGAGATATCACTATTGAAGAGAGAGTACAAGCCTAGAATTGGATATAAAGTAATTATTTATTAAATTTAAGCTAGAATCATTTAATTAATTAAAAAATAATAGTATTTTGATTTGTCAGAAATCTAGTAGCTCTATGAAATTATCAATAAAGATAAACAAGAAAATTTAATCAGTTAAGAAATTGAATCACTTAATAAAAATGATCAAAGTGAGTCTTACAAACTAGAATAAGAAGCATTTAAATATTTGAAGCACTCAATAAAAGTATCAGACCTTAAATTTAAATTGAAAGAATTCTTCACTGAAGAAGCAAAGTAGCCATTAACTAGTGTAGAAAAACTTCCTCTAGACATTTATTTTGATATTATTGAAAGTGATTACCTTTATAAAAAAGTAAAATTTACCTATAATTATAAATGAATTTAAATTTATTTTTAATTAGGATTATAACCTAATGGCAAATGAGGGAGTTGTCTTATTTGATGAGACAAAAAAGAAAACCACTGTAAATACTGTAGACTTGCTTATGTAGTTAGTTAAGCTTCAAAGAGAATCTCAAATATTTACATTCAATAATCCACACATCCAAAATAAAATTTCAAAAGTATTTTATTTGATTCATTATTATTTTAAGTGAATAAAAATTAATACAAATTTATTGATAAAATTAGCTTCATAGATTCTTGAAACAATCTTTCCCTAATTATTTAAGCTAATATATTATTTAAAGCATTGAGACATACACAATAAATCCAGGTAAAATATTTATTTTTGAAATTACTTTTTTAATTCATTTTATAAAACTTATTTTTAGGAAACATACTTGTTAAAAGTATTTATTATCGTGAAGCATAAGAATACAAATTTGTTTATATACTTGGTCCTCTTGATAAGACAAAAATTGTAAATGTAGATCTTGAAAGTGTAAATAAGATTATTCTTAATGAAGAAAAAGATGTTCTTTATGGCTCCGTAAGATGATTTTTTTAAATATAAATTATTTATTTTTTATTTGTCTATTTAGATTTACATGAGTGAAGTTGAATTGGATAACTTGTTCTAGAGAAGTTTAGATTTGAAAACAAATATGACTGAGTCAGACAAAAAATCCTAAGCAGCTAAAGAAAGAGACTACAAATCACATAAGAAAAACTTTAGAAAATTAATAGAAGATTTTGGATCTTATTTTATCCCTGTTCCATCTGAATCTTCCAGCCATCAACTCCATAGAGCAGTTTCTTTCAAAGACTCTGAAGGAGAAGAAAAAGATTATTTAGGTAAATACGAAGTATTTGTACCTGAGCTTACCCATGATAGTATAAAAATTTTTATAGATTTGTTTAACTTTATTGGTTTAGACTGCTAAAACTAAAACATTCTTGGAATATTTAGATATTTCCATCATCAAAAATACTAATGAAAATAAACATTTTCAGATTAATAAAAATTTTATAATTAAATTATTCATTTTTACTGCAACTAAAAAATTGTTGATTTATGTTAATTATCTTTCTTAGTCTCAAATCTTAAAAATATTGATCTTTAATTTTACTGATTAATTGTTCAATCATTTCTAATTTTTTTATGTTTTCAATAAATATTTTTATAATTTTCAATAAACAGACATTATACTAAAGAATGTTTTGTTATTATTACAATAGATATTTTTAATTAAAATATACCATTTTTCAATTTTTATTTCTAATATGCATTAATTTAAATTAGGAATATTTCTTTATAAATTTCTACTTTTCCTTTTCCTTTCATAAATACTCTTTAATATTATTTAAAACTGAAAATTAATTTTTACCAAAGAGAAGTAAATGCTTGTGTAAAAAAAATATTTTCTTTAATTTTTTTAAGAATTAAAATAAACATAAAATTTTTGACTAAAAAAATTGAAAATCAAAGCTGAATAATCTTTAATTTATTTAATATTATTATTTTAGAAAAATAAATATGATGAAATAGAAGTAAATGAATAGTTATAGTTATTTTTCATATATGTATTAGCTTATATTGGTTGATTATTATCTAATGATAGTAATTGATGAATTTGAAATTTTTAATTAGATAACAGATATATCTTTTAATCTATCATGTTTAATTGATAATTAATTATTTAATTTATTAACATTAATTTTAAAATAAGGGAGATTATAACCAAAATAAATAATTTAGAAATGGACACATAGAGCTCTGTTGAGTATGACTATTTTAGACATGAGTAATTATAAAACATTTCAAAACTGAAAATTGACTTTCTCTTCATTCAAATCTTTTTGATTCTTTAAAAGATTTTTAAATTAAGATTTAATAATTGACCATTTTTTAATTAGCGTAGTAGATGTTAAAGGATTGGGCAAGAAGATAGTTAAGAAAAATATTTTTAACACAGAGTCTCCTATTATGAATTTAAGATTTGATCCTGAAGACACCATGATTGCAGCAGGTAATTATAAACATTTTTTTAAAATTAAGATATCCTTTGGTTTATTTCGTTTTATAAATTAAAACTTTTAAGTAAAAAATACATTTTAATATTATTAATTTAATATAAAATAGTTTGTGGAGATGGGTCTTTGAAAATTTTTCACTTGCATTCAGGTAGATATTTTTATTATTTTAAGTATTTTATCATTTTTTTTAATTTCTAAAAGACCAGCTCAAGGTAAAGGTCAAAACAGGAAAACCAAATATGAATGTGCCAGCTACTTGTTTAAGGTAGAAGAAATAATATTTCCTGTTTTATTAATGATCTCTTTTTTCTTTTAAAATATGTAGATGGAGACCTACTGCTTTTTCAGCTTCTACTAAGAATGTCATAGTAACTGGAGGTGCTGATGGATAACTTGTACATTGGCATGTAACAACAGGTATTTAATTTTATTTAACTCTCAGAGAAATTTAAGTTTGATTACTTGCTTTTAGGAAAGGAATTAAATAGAATCGAAGAAAAAGGTAATCAAATAAACTGCATTGATTATAATAAAGATGGAAGTCGTTTCATTACATCTGGAAGTGATAATAAAGTAAATTTAATATGAGATGTGCAGTTTTGATCTTTAAAATATTTAACTTAGATTAGATTATATGATGAAAATGAAAAATCTTTAGTTTCAGAATACAAAGGCTCAGAATGGCAAGACCCTGGTCATAATAATAGAATTTTTTCTTTGAAATTTTTACCAGAGGATCCTAATTTATTTATCAGTGGAGGTTGGGATACAAATGTGCATATTTGGGATATAAGATTAGGTAAATCAGTTGGAGGTTTTATAGGGCCTAAAATAGGAGGTTAATTTATATTTTAAAAAGAATGGATAATTTTTAATAAATTGAATAAATGTAAAAAAGGTGATTCATTAGACTATTCGAATGGTCGTATTTTAACAGGTGCAAATAGGTCTAGAGATTAAATACAAATTTGGGATTTTAAGTAAAGAACTTTGATAAGAACAGTTGACTGGAATTATGGAAAAAAAGAAGACTCAGGAGCTTTTGTTTATGGTTGTTAATTTAGTAAATGTAATTAGGATAGTATCATAGCTGGTTCATTTGGTTTAAATGAAGTTAGATTGTTTGACTAAAATAAAGACTACCAGCCTTATGGATATGTAACAGGATTTAAAAAGGGTATATATTCTGTGGATTTTGGTAACTTCTCAAATAAGTTTGCTTTTGGTGGAGAAGATGGAGGGATTTTTGTTATGTCAGTAACAGCTGCATGACAAATTTAATAAACTAATGAATATAAAATATTATTTTATCTTATTTAATAGAATAAAAAAATTCATAAATAATTGTAAAAAACTTAACCATAAAAATTTATAAAAAAGATTTAGATTTGAAAATTTAATATTTTAAAAAAAAAAATATTGAGTATAACTTGATATGTTTGTTTGTTTGATTTGGAGAGGAGCATCTCCTATATGGTTAAACGGTATTTGTATTGAATTAGTTTTTTGGTTTATTAAGAAAAATATTGACTAGATGCTTAAAGTTGATTTTACTATAAATTTTGACAAATAGGAGGGATATGAAATTTCTTAATTTGAAGTGTTAAGAGGGACTTTAAACTCAAATTTGTTAAAAAAATAAATAAATAAGTTAAACATAATTAATAAATTAAATTTGTGTCTTAAAAAGATACATTAAATCAAAGCAACCATCTTATCTGAAAAATATTTAGGAATTTCTTTCAAGCAAGGAGCCAGTAACTTAAGAAAAATAAGTCAAAAATAAATAAAGATTTAAAAATTAAATAGCCGATATTTAAGCCTAGCAGGAATTTCATATTGATAAACAAGCACCTTATTTATGACTCATTCACAGATTTTGAAAGATAAAAGTATTAGTAATGGAATCTAATACTTATGGAATATTATTGAATAGATTTCATAAGATCCTGTTTCAGAGAAATCAAGAGATTTTTTAACTGATTTGCCCAACATATTGTATATTATCTTAGGAGCTGAAAACAAGAAGGGGTGGTTAACTCAATCTTTTGAAGACTTAAATAACCCTTCACGTTTCTCAACAGGTAATTTGAAAATTTAGCAATTAAAATTTTGAAAATGTGTAAATGAAGCTTCAAATTATGAATAAAATAATAGAATTCAAATATAATTTAGCATCTAAGAATCAAAATATATTTTATAAATAGTTAATGCTGAGGAAAATATGAGATAACTTATTCTTTTGCTTAGTCCTCCTATCATTAGTTAGTAACTTGAAAATTGCTACTATAAAGAGAACATTTACACTCTACTTTTTGAAAAAGAACTTGTTGAAGGTTAAAAATTCTAACTGCTATCAAATGTACTTCCTGATCATATAACTGAATTGCGCAAAAACTGTGTAAGTTATTTAAACTTTTCTTTTCAAAATATAACTTTGAACTAAATTAGCTCTAATTTTATATTTTTTACTTTTACTAAATAAAGACTGAGTGTTATTAATACAAAAATAATAAATATCTTTAGCAATTAAATTAGAATATCTTCTTTTTATTTTTTATGAAATTTAAAATTGTAAATGCATCAATTAAAAACTTTGTTTGTAAATATATATTATTATATTTAGGTATGGAAGCATCCAAGCTTGACTAGATTTTAAAATCTTTTCTCAAGTGAAGTTTCTCACATTACAGACTAATTTATAGTTATTAATCCTGGTGACTGGTTCTTATTTGCCTTAGCATTTAATTTAAAGAACTTCCGTCCATCTTCTAATTTGAAAAATGCTAGATAAATACAAGATAGCCATAATGACCCTTACAGTGTTGAATTCATGCAAAATCCATTTTTATTGCTTACTCGTAGATACCTTGAATACTTTGATTTCCTCTCTTTATCATAAATGCAAGAACATAAGGATAAGAAAGTTTTATTCAAGAAATTTTGCTTTATTTTAGAAGAGCATCTTCTTGTAGAATAAATATTCAGCATTCATCCATAAAATATTGAAATCTTGCTTCACTATTCTATTTTAGATGGATTGTAAAACAGAGAAGTTAGACAAAATTTACCCTAAAGAAAAAAGCAATCAATGGAAATTGAATCGACCACTCTCTCTAACGATTCAAAAATTATGGGAAATATGTATGAAAGTTAATTAAATGGAGGATCAAAGTTAAATAATGCCTAAGGATCTTAATTGCATCAATAACAACACAATTTAGGAAATTTATCTGGATAAGCTAATAATTAGCAATAATCTTTGATGCAATCTGCTAATGATGTTGTTGATAACTTTAGCGGATACAGTAAAAATAATATTTTGCAACATTACATGCAAATATCAAATATTAAAGAATTTTTCACTAAAAAGAGTAAAGATTCTTTTACTGTTTATTCTAATTACATTTTCTAAGCTCTCCTTATTTTGCTTCATTTTAAGAGACGTCACTTTAAGTTGCTCACACTTCAATCAATATATTCAAATGCAACAAGTAATAATATTAGAGGTAATTAGTCCTTATATGGAAATTACTACTCTAATCAAGGCAGTTTGCGTAATTCATAGGCCAACTTTAGTTATTAAGGTTAATCCAGTAGAATGTCACAATCTTAGATTTCAAATTTCTAATCCCCATATATGGGTCCCTCTTCAACTTCTTTTATGGGATATGGTAATAACCAATACTCTAAATCTTCTTAATAATACTTTAGCAGATTATGTTAACAATATGTAAAATATTAAGAATTCAATAATATGGAAATAACTGCTGATTAATTCTAACTTGAATATTTCCGTGATCATGGAGAGGACAATATGCTTACATTATTCTTCAAAAAATTAAGCTATTTCCTCTCAATAGGGTTAGATGATTGGTTGAAAGATGTTACTAAATAATCTAAAGACACTCTTTATGATCAAGGTAGACTCCTTGCAAGCTTAATTGGTCACCATAAATACTTTGAAAAAGAAGCATGTGAAAATAATTTGTTTTATTATCTTAATTAAATGGACTAGTAGTTATTTAATTCAGCTAATATAAGAAATTCAACTAACTCTACCAACTATTAAAATTAAAATGGTAATTCAAATCTAAATTCTAACTCTGCAGGATAAACAGGCTCAGCAATTAAAAATCAATACAAGGAAGAGCCTCTCGATACTCCTCCAAGACCATATTTAAATCAATTCTGCTTAAATGATTAAGAATTCGAAAGATTACTGCCAAGTCTTTACACTTAAGAAAACTCTCGCTACTCTTATGGAAGCTACTCTTAGTAATAAATGATTCGTACTAGCTTCAGAGAATAAATAGGATATTTTACTGATGAATTATCTTAAGTTAGATTCAAAATATTAGTTAGTTCATCTACATTACTTTTGAATAAATTTATCACAGCTTTCTCTGTTATGAAAGATTTATCTTTGAGTGACTTTTTAATGTTGTGTCTATTGATAGATACTGTATTTAAAAAAAGAGTAGCTGATGAAAGATTCCTCAATTCAAGTATGAGCTATGACTTTAAAGGCTAAAATAAAGATGAAGATTTGATTACTAGATTAAATAGCCTAGATATTGTAACAATAAAGCATGCTAATGAATTTTTCTTGTTGAGAGAAAATGATGAAGATTTTTATAGAGTATTCATCACCCTAGAATCAATTGAGTGTGTTCGCAAAATAAATAATTAGATTGACTAATATCTTAATAAAAAAAGTAAATAACTGTCATAACAACAATAACCAAGAAATGAAATTGAAGATTTAGAATTCCTTTCACCAATTGAAACTGATCCAATAGTTATATAAACTTATCTCAAGAACAAATTAAATTTCGTTTTAAAGAGATCTAATTAAAACGGAGGATCTACATTTTATAATTCCATGAAAGATCTATAAGGTAATGAAAAAGATGGAAGAAAAGGAAAACTTTTTGAAATTGAAAATAGAAGAGCTTCATATAATTTCTAAACTTGGAAAGCACCTTTAGCTTCATTTGAAAGCAAATTTTTATATTATATTTTCTTATAGATTTCCTTCTTTATTGACTATGTTAAAAATGGATTCTAGCCTGCTAATCCAACTGCTAAATATCCTTAAACTAATTTAAGAAGATTTGCTAATATCTATACAACAGTCTCTTACCTATTACTAATTGTTTTTCTAGCTTTTGTTTTTAAATGGTTGTTCTCCTCACCAGTATCATCTTCTAATACTTATCAGTAATCTTATGGAAAAAAGAATTATTCAGGACCCACTACAAAAAGTAAATATAAATGGAACCTTGAATGATGGTTCCAACTTTAATTAATTAAAAAAATAATTAATGCATATTACCACTTGAATATATTTTAAATTTGATTGAATCAAATATTTTTATGTTTAAATGTTTCTGTTTTACATGTTTATAAAAATGTAAATCTCCAAATTCTAAAAAAATTGCATCTCATTATTATAAATTTTAAAATTGATTTTTAAACCACTTATTAATTAATAAATCTATTTTATGCTTTTGAAACTGAAAAATATTATTAAATATATAATCAAGAAAAAAAATACTACATTTTATTATTTCTAATTACAATTAATAGGTTTGTGTAAAATAAAAATTTACTATTTTTTAAAATAAACACAATATCCTTTTTTAAATTCATATTACTTTTTTCAAATAAATAAAAAGAATTCCTTCTTTTTTAAATTAAGAATATTATCAAACACAATGAAATTGCAGATTATTCTACCATAAAATAATATTTTAATTCAAAATTGATTTGCTAAATTAAGAATCTAATTTAAAAATGAGAGAAAAATCTATAATCACATTAATTATTTTTCTTCTTTATCATCTGAATTGAAAATGAGAATAATTTATCTTAAAAATAATTCTTATAAAATGTTTATCAAAATTAATCAGTTTTACTATTTTCTATTCTTTAAAGAATTGTGGATTATAAATTTAACTTATTTTTGGTTTAAATAAATTTTGTTAGTAAGGTGAATTTGAGTAAAAAGTTTGAAAGATAAAAAAAATTCTAAAAACATTATTTAAAGAATTAATTTTTAAAATATTAATTACCATTATTATATTGAAAAATGAAAGAAGATTCTTACAAGTCTCTCTGCACTGCTTGTTTTCGTAAACAATTTAAATTATTAAATCTAAATTTTAAAGAAAAAATATTTAGAATAAAAAGCAGCTTATTACTTATGTTGCAGATGTATATTTTGTAAAGAATGCATTTAAAAATGGAAAGATACCTATAAGCCTATAGAAAATTCAGCTGATGTGATTTGTGGATTCTGTAGTAAGTAAACTGATCCTAAGATAAACAGCTTTTAAGATATGAAGTAAGCATAATAATTTGCCTTCTTATTTGCAGATCCAGAGACACTCTTCGAAAGATAAATAGAAATAATTAAGGTAAAATTTATAAAAAATAAAATGAACTAAAACAACTTAATTTATAGTTCTAAAGAAAGTAAAGTTTGAAGTATATTTAGTACTTATAAAATTAACTCAACATCAATCAATAAGAGCTTTCCTTAATTTATGAAAACTTTCCTCAAATAAAAAATGAAAATTCTGCTAGAAGAATTAATACCTTGAATAATGATGATGAATTTAGAAAAGTTTCTAGGAGCTGTGTTAACTTTAAAAAATCAAATGATAATGGGTAAAATGATTAATTTTAATAAATTTAGTAGTAAAACTAAGTAAAAATAGTAAATAATCAGCCTTACATGTTTCAATAATACAATTAATAGTATAATATGTAATAGAACTTACCTTACTAAAAAGATTGCTAAATAATTGAGGCTTAATAATAATTTCAGTAACAGCAATAACAGTAGTAGTTAATACTAAACTAGGAAAATAATTAAATTAGTAAAATTAATCAAAGTGGAGTAGGATATCAAAATAAATCTGTAAACTAATAAAGAAATGACAATGTAACACCAATGCCGAATAACAGTAATAATTTTGTTGCAATCAATAAAATAAATAATTTGAATAATTCAGGTGGAATACAATACCAAGAATACCTATAAAAATAGTAAAATATGCTAAACTATAATTAAGTTGTTTAGGGAAATTTAATTTAAAGGAAAGATTCTTAATAAAGAAATGTTTTTAATTAGGTGACTTAATAATACTAATATTAAAAAGAACTTGATGACTCTAACAACCCTTACAACAATCACTAACTTATAAAGCAAAATGATTTTACCTAAGTAAGAAATAAGATGAATCCATAAAAAGAAAATATGAATATTGCTCTGAATTAAGTATATAGCTCTTACAATTAAAATTAAAAAAATTTACAAATCTATCAATAAAAGTATTAAGATTAATATAAACAGAAGCTAAGTAAATGATAATTATGTTGTGTATTATTATCACTTCATACATTTCTTAAAAAGACATCAAAACTTGTAAAATTGTTTTGAACCTTGAATAGAAGAAATTTGTTCTCAAAATTTTATCTAATTACATTTTGAATGAATATTAAATAAATATTAAATGTGAAATAATTATTTTAATTAATTAAAAGATTTATTTCTTATTTGTTTCTTTGTTGTTCAATTTTAGTGAAATATTTAAACTTAGATTAATATAATCAAAAACTAAGTAAATGATTTTATTAAAAACATATTTAAAACATTTTTATTTGTAAAAATTTTCTATGAAATTCAACAGAAAAAAGTAATTTCTTAAAAAATTTATAATGTAATTTAGGCTTAGAGTAATCCAAATCTAATTTTTATTTAATATATTTGAAAAAGCCGAAATAGGCAGTTTAAAAAATTTTAATTTAGAAAAATGTTTGATGAATTTTCAAGAGAACCATGTAATATCTTTAAATTTTACTGAGTAAATTAAGAGTAAAAGTTTAATAATTATTTGAATTTAATGGACTCATTCCATTTTTATTTGTTAGTTGTTGATTATTAATTTTTACTTATAAAAAATTTATTTGAAAATATGTTTTTAGGTTTATAAAACATCTTAAAAGGATATTAATTTATAGAAATCTACTTAAAATTCAATAGAAGAATTAGTTTGATAAAATGTAAAGCTTAATTTAATTATGGATGCATTTTAAAAGTATATATATAATAAATAGTTAAAGTGAGATAATAATTTTAATTAATGAATTTGTTTACTTATTTGTTTCTTTGTTGCTAATTATTAAGTTTTATTTGTTAATTATTTATTTAATAAGATCAATTTAATAATTAAATTATTTATATTTATTAAACGTTTCTTCATCTGAAGAAAGTATCATAATTCTATACAAGTATTCTAATTAAAGGTTGACATTCTAAAAATTAAATATGGGCAGCTCTACCAATCAGGGTATCTATATTTCTGTTTAATTGTAATAATTTTAATATAATTATTTGTATTTTTAATTGTTTACTTTTCTTGGATGTGGAAATGAACGTCTAATCTATGGAGGGAGTTAGTTGAGAGTTAACTTAGAATATTTTATGTCATGTCATTGTACATTTTTCCTTTCCTTTTTATTTTTTTATATATCTTAGTTAATATGTTATTGATATGAATTTATTACGCATCTTTCATAGCTTCTTTTGTCATTTCTATTCTTGCAGAGTCGAATGGTGCATAGCTATCTTAATAACTAGAAACCAAGCAAACATTCTTGAACCAACCTAGCCCTTTTGCTTTAGATAGTCTATACAAGAAAGTATTTTCTATGTCTTTACTATCAGCCATAGTGAGCTGTTAAAGACTTGTACTTTTTTTCCATCTTTTCAATATCCAAATACCAGCTTCTATAATCTTGTTAGGATTATACATAAAGCCTAAGTGAGGTGATGATAAACTCATGAAGGTATACATTTTATCAGAATATTCCTCTAGCATAGGTAAAGCTGATCTAAGAATTACACCGCCTAAACTAAAACCAATTAAGCTTATTCTATTATAAAATAAATTGGATTGAGAATTTAAATAATACTCATAATTATTTTAGTAGAATTATACCTTCCTAAATTTTCTCCTGAACAGTTATCTGCTATGAAAGTTTATATTTCATTAGCTAAGTTTTTACCCATCTCCTCAATATCTCCTTCTGTGTTATCTTCATTATAGACTGAACATAGGAACATAGCCTCAGGATGCATATAATTCAAGTAATTCTTAAGCATTTTCATATCATAAGCATTACCTTGAAAACCATGAACTAAGACAAACAAATGGATACCCTTATAATAAATATTTTCACTTTCTCCATTTAGTTCATATTCAATCTTTTTGAATTAAAAAATAAATTAAAAACAGTCAATCAGTAAATTATATTTTTTACAATATTTTCTTCATTCTTTTCCTTGACTTCCTTGACAATGAGTTCTTCAAATATGATAGGGTTATGCTCAGTTTTAAAGATAGAATAAATTGGCTCTACTTTCTTTTTATTTAATAAAAATATGATAAATTTTATTTTGAGATTTACAAACAACTAAATTTACATTCAAAAATTTAGATTCTAGAATAGGCAGTGTTGGCCTCATTTTGTAGGCTATTTTTTCATTCTGTTCTACTTTACTTTGTTCATGAATTTTTTTGAAATCTTGGTTGTTAATTTTTTACTTAACAATAAATATTTAGAGTCTATCTTTTATTTTTTATTAGTATTCGAATTTTAGCAAAGCAAGACAGTACAAAGGAGATATTTTATATAAATCAAGATATTTGTGCCAGAGTTAGAATAATTATCCACTTATAAGATTTGCTTCATTTAAAATTGAATGAGTTATTGTTTCTGGGTCTCTTGACTTAAATCTTTCTTAAAGGATTGTATTGAAATCTTTATTTTAATTTGGTTTGCCATTTTAATTATTGCTTTAGCTATATTCTCTAACGTTTTCATTTGTAACATACTCAGGTGTGATTAATTTGCTAGGTGGTTGCTATATTTTTAAAATTGTATTAACATATTTCCATTAGAAAAGTTTTAATTGTTTTACCAAATACTTCTTAAAAGTTTTTTTCTACTTATCAAGGATGCATCTACTATTCATTTTGTTGTAATGATTGTATAGTTTACTATAAGTTTTTTTCAACGATTCTACAAAAGTGTTGTACATACCTTCATAATCAATATCTAATAACATCAAAAAATTAAGTTTTAATTTTAGTAAAAATAATAAGTGTTTAATTAATTACTTCCTAACTATTTTTAAGTAGATTCATATATAGATACAGTTTTAGATGCTTATTAATTTTTTTATATGTCCATCAAAGCAAGTCTTTCTTCTGGTTTGTATTTAGCAAACTCAGATATTTAAATAGGGATTACTCTAAAGCGGTAGTCTTTTAAAAATATAATAAAATATAAGACTAAAATAAGTTGGTTGATCAGAATTTACCTAACCTAATACTGTGGAAAATTACATTTGCAACGCAGAAGTTAGCTTCTTCAAATAAAAGAGGTACAAACTCATGAATACCATCAGTTACATCATTAAGTCTATACTTAATAGTAGAAAGAGATTTGCTTTCATTAAAGAGGCAGCACTCTTCTTTACTTTTATTTGTGTTTGCTGGATTATTAGCATTATTATCCTTGTTTTCATTCTTATTTGTATCTTTTTATGCATCTTTACCACCTTAACCTGAGGTATTTTTGTTGTTTGAATTATTCATGCAATCGAAAAACATAAGCTCGACTTCCATATACATTTCAGGGTTTTCTCCTTATTTTCCAGCATCAAATTCAATACGAAAATGACAAAAGTCATTTAATTCTACTTCTTCCTCACAAAACTTGATAAAAAACGACTTTGAATAAAAAGAACTAGTTTAGTCTATTATTCCAGCTGGCCTAAATAATTAAGAATCGTTAAACTTTTATCCTTTAGGTTGCTAAAAATCGTTTGAATATGGTTTGTAATTTTCAGTGATGTTATATGGATGAGCATAAATTTTTTGCTAATTGTTAAATGAAAAATATTTTTATCAAATTATATAAGAAAATGTTTAATTATGAAGAATTCTATATTAAAAGTATGTTCATCTTTTAGCTTTTAGTTTACAAATCTGATTAAAGTGCAATAGAAACAAAATAATTACATCTTTTCCTTTCAATTAATAGATAGTAAATTTTAAGAAATACAATCCTTAATAGAAGAGATCTATATTTCTAAAGTTCTAAACATGGACGACTAAATCAACTATTGATCTCACTGACATTTTATACTGAGTTTTATTATTTGAATGAGTTGGCTATTATTCTGTATGTTTAAATTTTATATGGCCGATTATGTTGCAAATTAGAAATAACTATTCTATCTATCTATTTAATTTTTGTATATCAAATTTTAATTATTTAAGATTAATTTGAAAATATTCATTATTGATTTTTAATTTTTCTTTATAAGTAAATCAACTAAAACGAGCATCATAAACAAAGTAAATCATCAAAATTTATTTTAACTGCAAATTTGGTTTTAAGGTATTTAATGAGGTACTAATTAATACTCTTTTTTAAATTTTCATTAGTATTTACTGATCAAATAAACAAAAAAAATTTGTAATTTTTAAATCACAAAATATATTTGATTATTTAAAATTATTTCCAAATTAAATTTTGGTATCTTTAATTCATGTTTTCAATTCAGAGAATCTCTTTTTTGTTTTTGGAAGTTTAAAACAAATAAATTATGCTTTTTTTCTTAGAAAAGCTAACTTTGTTTCTTAAAATTTAAATCATTAATCTATTTAATTCAAATTTTCAAGTAATTTTTTATAATTTAATGGCCTTTTGATGTGAAAAAAAATGTTTTTATCTAAGATAAGACAAAAAGTTCATTAAAATGATATATTAATAATTTGAGAAATATTTAAATAGATAATTTTTTGTTCATAATAATTTGATTGACAAAAAATAATAAATGAGTAATTAGAAAGATTTATTTTATAAATTTCAAATAAAATTAATGATTTAATGAATACTTAAATGTTATGAAATAATACACTTTGAAATATAGACTTTAATTTAAATTTATTAATAATAAAAATATACTTTAAATATTAAGTAAATTAGTATTATTTTTTTTATTACTTCATATTTGGTAAGTAGACTATTAATATTTTATGGTGTATGTTAATTATATATATTTAGTAATTTCAGCAAATGATTTTAATTAATTGATTATTAACATTTGTTTTTTACTATTTTTTTAGTAATTTTATAAATTTATTTTAAATTATAGGTTTAAATCTTTTTTGTGTCTTAGTTTTATCAGTAATATAAAATTACATTCATATTAGATCTTCTATTATTAGGCCTTCTGATTTGGCTTTATAGGCCTTAAGAAGGGGCTCCAAATTAATATACAAATTATGGTCCAAATAATCTGGAGTTAAATGGGTGTGATTGATTATCAGGATTAGGAAAAGGATCCTCTACTATTGCTTCAACAATTAGAGGACATTACCTGCATACAGGACATTCTTTTTTCTTTTTGAGCCACTCGTCAACACAATTTTGGTGAAAGTAATGTTGACATTTTAATATTCTTACATCATTATCATCGCTAAATGTATCTAAACAAACTATACATTAACTATCATCCTCTTCTTAATTTGAAAGATCAGGATCATCATCTTAATTTTTGTTTTGTTCTTATTTTTTTTATCTTTTAAGCTCTGAGTATTTTTGAGTGCCACCTATCTATATTAGTTATTATTCATTGTATCCAACTTCATTTGTTGTTTATTAAATTTAATTTAAAATGCTAAAAAGTGTTTGGAAAATCATCATGTTTCTAAAATTTCTTAACTGCCTTTATACTTAGCTTGTTCCTCTGTGTTATGATGAAAGCATTCTGCTAAAGCGATCTGGTAAAATATAATTATCATCTTCGTTTTAGCGATTATGACGATTGGAAAGAACATAAGAAAACTGACTATTTTCATGTATTTGAGTACTTCTACTCTTTAATAATTTTGATCTCTTTACACAAATGATGAGAATGATGAAGAGAAAAATTAAGCAAATAAGAATTTTTATCACTTTGCTTTAGTTTTTTAAGAAGTAATATAATACTCCAAAAATTAGAATAGAAGAAATCAAAGCACAATTCATATGCTTTACTTGGTTTTCTACAGATTCTGTTGGTTATATTTCCAAGTTCTGTTAAGAATAATTATTTATAACATCACTATACTGCTCACGATTAGGTCTTTATCTATTTTAACTAATTTATCTTCTAGATCTACTATTTCTTGCATCTAAATTTCTAATATTAGTCAAAAACATAGGGTGATGAACTCCTAATTATGATGGAAACATCATTCTAGTTCCTTGTTAATTGCTTGTTAAAGAACTTGAACCAGCTAAAATTTAGCTAATATCAGGGAATAGGCTTTATAAAGGAAGTATATCGTTACTTTGGCCAAAATTTCTATGTTATCTTCTTTAATTTTACTAGCCTCCTATTTCATTAGAAATTTCACTGTTTGATCTTGAATTATTAAAATTCGAATTTCCTTCATTATTTGAACCTTAGTTTTGCCTTACATCTTCATCCTCATCACCTATTGTTTGGTAGCCATCTTCTTCTCTTTCACCTTCTTCTTGTTAGTTCTATTATTGATTATTATCTTCATTAAACTCAAAATCCTCTTTATCCTCATTAGAATCTAAAAAAGATAAATTATTTTTTTTAGATTTAGGTTATTCAGCTTAATTTTTTGTTTCCTCTTCTTCGTCTTCATCATTATTAAATATATTATTTTTAAATGTATTTCTATCAAAAGAACTTTAGGAATTCATTCCAGTACTTTAGTTATTACTGTTAGTTCTAATTTTTATACAATATCGAGTTAGATATAAAAATAAACAAAAAATATTGATATTAAAAATTTTAGATAGCTCTCAATGTCTTTTATAAATATAAATCGTCAGACATATTTTAGTGTGAATGTGTTAGTTAAATGCTATAAGATAAAGCATAATAAATAAATGACTACTTTTATTTATTTTTTGATTGAAGATTTGAATATTTGTCTTGAGTGCTCTTTTGTTTTTTGCTGGATTTATTGTCTTTCATACACTAATTCCTATGAATTTTTGTATTTTAATTTTGAGAAGGATCAAACTTATTTTATAAAAATGGTTAAAAGTTCAAACAAATGATCTGTATGGATGGATTACATTAAATTCAATATAATTATTGTTTGACGAATTATGATCTTCATCATCTGAATTGTTTGATAAGTTATTTTCTAAACTACTATCTAAGCCTTCTGTATTATTTTACTATTCCTTACCTGATTTTTTATTTAGGTAATCAATCAAGTTAATTTAATTTTTCTTGATTTCTTCACTTTTATCCTAATCCATTTTCTTAACTCTTTGCTTTATTATAAATAATTATATTATTTTTTCATGCAAAACTAATTATTATATTTCTTTCTATTCAAATAATTAACTCTTTTTTTTGATAATATCAAAGAATTAATAATCGATGCATACATTTTACAATGCATTGTTACTAAACCAAAAAAAAAACCAATCAATCATTCTACCTTTAAAAAAAATATTATTTTTAAACATTTTTACTTAAGAACATTGTTAAAATTTTTTATTTTACATATGGATAGTAGTAATAAGCCTACACTAGGAGAATTTTAAATAATATAAAACACACATTCCATTTGAATTGCCAAAGTTAAACTAAAACTAGTTTCCATCATATAATAGTTGAAACTTTAGCTATTTTAAACATAAAAATAAGTTATTTTAAAAAACACGCCTATTTCATTATTAAAAAAATTAAAATTAACTTTTAAATAAATTTTTTAATTGATGAACTTTTATTTTTGTTTACTTCAAAAAAAACAATAAATTTTGTTGGGTGTTAAAAGGGGATATTTTTACATTCATATTCTTTATTTTTTTAACTTAGATTAATTAGGAGAATAAATTAGTTTTCCTTTGAATTTTTATTAATTATTTCTTAAAGATACAAGAAGAGTCATTTTCAAATAAAATTAAAAATTGGTTATACAAACAAATTAAATGATCCTTAACAATTCAGACATTTTTCGGAATAGTTATTATATTTAGCTAAAGTTTATAGATTTCAAAAAATTCCTATTATTTATTCTGATAGCTAAAGTCTTTTAGATAAAGTTATTTTACTATTTAAGACTCGTTAATAATATTTTATTTTTTATCTTATTTATCTTGAATCACCATTTAAAAGTAAAACAAAATTTTGCAATATTTTTCATTGTTGAATATCTCATGAATAATTTTATAATAGCAATAAACAGATAAAAATGATAAATATATTAACAAATGGTTTTATCAATTAATATTATGTTTTGGATCTCTCAAAAATTGAGGTGAAAAATGAAAGTATTTGATAAGAAAACCAAAAATTTGTTTTAAAAAAATATTAAAAATTAAAAGTTGAGAATGTATGGATTTATGATAAGAATATTATTTATTCAAATTAGAATCAATACATATTTTTATTTTATAATTGCATTCGATGATTATTATTAACTTATTAAGCGTTAGAAATATGCAAAACTAAACCACAAAAAAAAATTAAAATAAAGATATATATATCTGTATTATTTTGAAATTAGAAGCATATTTATTGATAGAATAATTAAGCATCAATAACGTTTTAAAGAAATATTATATCAATATATCAATAAATTAGCAGATATGAAATTCACAAGAATTTTAATATCAGGTACTGTTTTAGTTACTTATCTTCTTCTATCTTGCTTAAGATAGATAAGCTTAGAAGATTTTGAAATATTTTATCCAAATGATGATAAATCAACTTCATCTTAAAGAAAGCGTAATCTAGAGGAAACTAGTTTATTTACATCCTCTTGTGCAGATCAAGAGGATCTTTCTAGATAATTATATGAGTCAGATTATGATACAGCAGTTACCAATATGGAAAATTTAAGAGGTAGTAACAAAGCTTTAGATGCCATGAGAACAGATTAAAATTGGAAGTCTTATTATGATAGTTTACCAGCAGTCTATGTTGGATTATTAGTTGCAGGAATCATAGCCTTTATAATATTTTTTGTTGAATCTATGCAAGTTTTTTGCTAAAGTTGTATCTCTTGTTTCAAAAGAGACATAGAAAAAGAGCCATATGCTAATTGGTCTATTTGGTGCTCTGTAATTTCTGCTATAGTTTCTACAATCATAGTTTTCGGATTTAGTATTGCAGGTATTGAAACTAATAAAACTCTAATCAAATCTATGAATAGAGGTATATGCTCAAGTTTAACTATGGTTAACCATCTGTTGTCTGGTTATCCACAATAAAATTGGAAAGGAGTAGAAACAATCGAAACACGTTTACGTAATATTGGAACAGAATTGATGGCTACTCAAAATTCTTATTTAACACCTTTCACAAATACAGCATTTTTAGCTAATCTTAATACTCTTCATCAAGAAATATCAAACATGTAAACTCTCAGCACAAATTAAGTCACATTACCTAATCCAAATAGAGTAATACCTAAATAAGTGTAGCCAGATATTATCTTCGTAATTTTTTTAATTTCCTTTTTAACAAAAAAAATAGCTATTGAGCATCTAAATAAAACATTTTTAACAACCTAAATTGATATTTACTACTTACACAAAACAAACAATTAAAATATAATAATATTAACAGATATTAGGCTCAGTAGCAGTGCTAGATCAAACTAAAGTTTTGGGTTCACTCGAATTAGAATTCTAAACGAAAACTTCATATTAAGGAAATCTCTTATCCAAACTTAAAGATAGCTCATCTAATGTAGGAAATAATGCACCAACAATAAAAGCTGCATTCGATACAGGATCTGTATAAGTTGCAGATTTTAGAAAAAAGATAGAAAATTTTAAAGCACTCGTTGAAAAACAAATGGTTGATGTAATGAAAATTAAAAATATAAATTTTACCTTTTTTGTTATATTAAATTTAAAAGCTTTTTTTGAAATTAGTTTATTTTATTTATTTTTTTTTAAGACAAAAAGTGCTGCTTTATTTGTTTACAATGGTGGAAATGCAATATATGGATTACTTATAGCCTTTGGATTACTTGGATTATTATCTATCACTCTTATATTGTGGTGTAAGCTTAATTTTGTTAAGTATGGAGTATACATAACTTGGTTTACTGTTTCAATAATTTCTTTAGTAAGCTTTGCTGCTGCTGCAGTAGGCTACACTTAATCTGTAGGACTTATGGAAAACTGCAAGGGCTTACAGCTTTTGTCAACAGATGCTAGTGAATTTGATGAATTAATAAATTTTATTGGAACTCCTTAATTAAAGACATGCTTTTTTGGCGATGGAAATTTATCAAGTATGTTTGGGTTATCAGTACAATTTTAAATTATTAATGAAGTAAAAAACGATTTAAATAACATAGATACAAATGCTTCTTTATTTACATCTAGTCTAAATTCAAGGTATATTTATCAGTGGTAAAGTTAACTAAGTGGCTATATTAATTATTAACAAGAAGCTGTTTAATTATCATCTGCAAATGGCTTTATGCAGTTTGATTTACCTTCTTAAAGTCTAAACATGTTAAACAGCTGGTCTAATTATGATTACTCACCCCCAGATGGTAGCTAAAATTCACAATTCTCATTGAGCTGTGGTGCTTTTTCTCGTGATACAATTGTCTACACCTAATCTTATTGCCCTGCAAGCAGTGTTCTTTGTGTTAATGCTTTACCAATAAGCTAGCCATGCTGTATACCTCTTGATAATCCTACCTTTACCTAGTAATTTATAGTGAATAGAATGAATCTAATTACATCTTCTTGCACCTAATTAAGTACATATAAAGCTTAATACTAAGCATATTTTAATGTTTTAAGTACTTATGTAAACCAACTTAATTAAATTTTAAAGAGTAATGTAAAACCTGCTTTCGATTAATATTAAACTGATTCTAATGCTTTCTTGACATCCTCAAACAATTTATACTCAACTATTAATACTACATTCAGATAATAGACCTCAACATTATTAGGTATGGTTTCAGATAAAACCAATGGAATATAAAATGATTTACAATGTAATTTCTTGATTGAGGATTTTAAAAATATGCACATGGGATTATGCCGTTCTTATATGGTTAGCATGTATAATAGTTCAGTCATTTTAATTGTAGTTAGCTGTTTCTCTTTAGCAGCTTAAGTAGCATATTTCTTTTCTACCACAAGGATGATAAACTATATAGATAAAAACCGTGTCTAAAAATTTGTTGTTTCTCAGTAAAAACCAATAATTGACCCAGAAAAGTATCGTTCTCATCCCCTCCATGATTAATCACTAATTAATTAAAGTGGAATGTAACCAAAGCTAATGTAAGATGAGTCTTTAATGTACTTTAATCCTGATTAATCTGTTTAGAATTTGCCATAGGATAATGAATTAAATTAAATTAATAACACTAAACCAGTAAAGTCTGGATTACTTGAAGATATTTAAAAGAGAAATCCTCAATAAAATATAAATTACAGTAAATAAAATAAATTAAATCCCCTACCTGCTCCATCTTATCTTGGCCAGGGATAGAAAGCTAATGATGAAAAACCTATGCTATATCAACCTAAGCTAAATTAAAAGAGTTAAGTTAGTAATCAGCTTGCATCTGGTGCAAATTTAAATCAAAGCTCTGTCTAATAAAATCAAAATCGTTCTTAGAATGGAAACGGAACTTCTAATAATCAATTTAATAATCATCTTGAAGAAGAAGAAGATGATGAAGAGGATTTACGTAAAATGATGCAAAATAACAACTCTAAATTTGGTATTCCAGCAGGAAATAATGTTATCAGATGATAAATTTCAAAATAAAATATTGCAAAAGAAATTCATCTTTTTTTTAGATTAAAATGTAGTACTTATTTATAATCTAAAGCTATTTTTGAGCTTGTTTATATTTACTAAATATATCAACCATAATTATTTCATTATTTCATTAATATTGAAAAGCTTTCTTCTCACCATTTATTTCTTTTTTTCATAATTTTAAGGACCTTTTAATTTATTTATATTACTAAATCTTGACTTAAATTAACTAGAAAATTTTAACATTTATGAATAATCAATGCTTTTCATTTATAATTTTAAGAAAATTTTTAGATAATCTTTAAAAAATGTTTATTCTGATTTGAAAAAGAAATAAACCTAAAATTTGCTCTCAATTTATGAATAGCTTTTATCCTATGCTTAAAATAAATTAATAAACTATTCATAAAATAAAAATCTAATTTAAATTAAAATTTTTTTAAATGAAGCTAAATTTATTTAAATTAAATATTTATTTAATAAAGCTAAGTCTATGATAAAGAAAAAAAAATTAGCAGGATCCCAAATTATTTTAATAAAATAATCAAAAATGGTGGAAATACTGTTTAGTCAAAATAAAATTGAATGAAAATTTGAATAGCCTTTATTTATTTCTTTAATTATGAAATTTTGCTTAAATTAAAAAAAGTAACACAATCATCTTAAATTTATTTTTTCTTATCATCAATTAATTGGCCATCTTAAATTGAATACCTTTTTATGAAATAGATAATTTTAAATATGTATGACTAATACTTCTAACCTTTTTTCAAGTAAAAAATTTATTAATACTTATAAAGTAATAATTTTTTATTGAAATTTTTTAATGTATGGAATAAGGTTTTAAAGTTTTTTGATGTAATTTTGAGATCCTTTATTTTTAACTTTGAAATTTATAAATTGAAATACCAGCTAAAATTAATTTGATTTTATAGAATTTTAGTTTTTAAAACAAAAAATTTAGAGTTTATGATATTTTTTAAAATAAATAAATTTTAATCTTAATTGTCATGTAATATGTCAATCACAAAATTAACCTTCATTCTTTACTTACTATTGATCTTACATATTGTCCTAAAAAAATATTAAGGTTATTTATTTATGATAACTAAAATTTAATAAATTGAGTCAGTATTTATTGGATACACTTTGAAATATATTCACCCAAATATTTTAGTTTGTAATCGCTAAATGTAAATAAATTATATTTTAGTATGATCATTTTCTTAGATGTGTTGGTTTTTAATGTAATATTCTATTTTAACTTGATTAATTAAAATTTAAAGAACCAATAAATGCCTAGTAAATTTTAAATTTAATATTTTTAAATGAAATAATAATTGAAAAAATGTAAAAAAAGAAAATTTCTGATTTGTTTCTAATCATAGATTTGAAATAAAGGTATATTGGATGAGATAATTTATATATCTATTATAATTACTAGTTTTAAAGTTATTATTATTATAATGCCAAATTAAAGTTGAAGTTATTACAGAATGTAGAACTTTTATATTTATTATATAATCAATGGTTTATATTGATACAGTTTATAATCGCAATTAACTAAATGTGACCTTATTTAGTATTAGTAATCTTAAAGAGTCACTAATAAATAAGAGATAGAAAGATTAATAGAAAGATAAGATAGAAAAGGGAGTGGTTTATTTTTTTAATTAAAAATTCAAAGGTTATAAAAGAACAAGGATAGGTCTATCCTAATAACATTATATAATTATTGCATATAAATTAAAAAAACAAAAAATAATACTGACTAAGCAGCAACCTAAAAAATCATAAAACTTCTATATCATATCCAACTTACTGCTACAGAACGTACTAGATCAAACGAGTATTTAAATGAAGAGATTATTTAGTAATAATAAGTCTAGATAAACATTTGCAGAAGACAGCTAATACTCACCCGTACTTGATCCTAAATTGCCTCCAAAATGTATAATATTCTATCTCTAAGAAAAAAATTATCAATTCAAATAACCTTAAAATTTGTTTCCTAAAAAATAATTTCTTTAATAATAGCTTCCCGTATTAGTCGTTTAAAGATAGACAAGTTCTTTTAAGAGAAAACATAAATCCCTTTACCTCTTAACAATACAAAATATAATGAAGACATACAAGAATAATAAGTAGCAATAACTATTAAAGATGAAGTTTTAGAGAGCCAGTTGACCCAAAAGAGTAATTCTTAAGATCAGCTCCATAATATTTCGACTACTAGCTAAGGAAGTAAGACACCTCAGTTCTCTCCTTAAAAAATGCTTTAAATGGCAATAAATATTTTTAATAAGCAGCTCATGTAAATAAAATCTATAAATCAGGATCTTTTAACACCTTAGCTATTTTTCAAGCTCAGAGAAAGAATAACCAAACACATCAATGATTGTATTTCTCTGGTTAAAGTTTAGCTTAAATATTAGTAGCGCACAATCAATTCTCAGTCAATAAAAACCACTCAATAACCAGCTTCAAAAGTATCACCAGAAACAAACGATTAACAAGCTATTTCTTTGAACAAAGAAAATTCTACTAGTTAAGTTTAAGTTGGAAGTCATCTAGATCTTATTCAGCTCTGTATAGATGGTATAGAGTAGCTTAATAAATATTAAATAAACTATTAGGAGACTATTTCTTTGATGGAAAAATTATTTAAAACATTTGAGGGTTACAGTTTTATCACAAATCTACCCTATGTTTAAAATATTTAGCTGGAATATATTGCTATTCTCTTGCGTTGTGGGTTTCTTGTAAAAGCTGAGCGCAGCTTCACTTAAATGCAATAGTATATTGAGCAATATAAATCCTAATAAAATGAAATTTAAAAATAAGAAACAAGCTCTTAAATCAATAAGGAGTGCACCTATGAAGCAAAAAGAAGTAGCTTACAAGAAGAATCTTGTAAAGACAGTTTTAAAATAAATCAAAAATTTGATCTTTCCAGATATTATTGCTTATACTGTCAATTCTTAAAAGATTAAGGGGAAGTAGATACCTGTTTTTAATAGAGTGTCAATATTCAAAACTCATTAAAAGTTGAAGTCTTTATTCTTAAAATTAGTATGTTTATTGAGTGTTCATAATTAGAACAAGCTCTCTATCTTATTGATTAAGGTAGAACTATCTTTTAAAGACATAAATAACCTCTTGTATTCCTACAACTTATGAATTTAAAACTCAAAATTCTACTTATCAAAAAGCAATATTCTACTATCCATAATTTATTGTAAGAAATTAAAGAATTCTTTGAGTAAAGTAAGCTTAAAGTTAGTATTGAGTTTTGTTAATCTCTAATTTATGAAAGTCAAGCTTTTCTGGCTATTGGTTGTACTACAGAAAGCCTAAATTTATTAGAAGAGGCAAACACAATAGCAAGAGAAATACTAAAAGATAGATATAACCAATCATCAATAACAGCAGATATTTATTATTTTAAGGCTCTTTGTTGGCTTTAAAAAAGTCAAAACATTGAAAATGAAGAAGAAAAATTTGCAACTTTAAAAAACGCTTAGCAAATATGTTAATTATGCATAAAAATCAGAAAAAACTATCTCTACAGTAAGTAAGAAAAAAACCAGAAAGTGATAGATTCACTCTAACTTAATGTAAATTTGTTAGCTGTTACAAATTAAAATCGTGAGTGCAGAAAGGCATCTGCTGAATTAATTGAGTATGAGCTAATATGAAATAAATAAAATTTTACTTCGATTGAGGAAAAAAGTCATAATAAATTAAATTTCACAACTATTACATTTTATAAATAATATTTAAACCCTTTACTAATTTACTTTATATAAAATTAATTCATTTCATAAATGTAATTTTTCATCTCTCTAATATTTGAGTTAACTAAATTTCACTCTTTCTAAAATAAATTAATATTTAAAAACAACTAAATACTTTATTTAATAACTATATGCAATCATTTGCTTAATAGGGAATATGAATACTTTTACTAAATGGCCTTAAAATTTCTTAATATTTTGAAAAATTTTATCTTTTATTTAGTATACTTAATATTTAGATTATGAGAAAAATATATTCAAGTAAATAAATGGATTGATTTAATTAAAATAATTAAGATTTTTTTGCATTAAAATTTTTTTAAAATTTAGAAAATTTTATGGTATTTACATACATTATTTTAAAAAAAATAAATTGGAAAAAATAAGAAGAATTAGGGTTTGTTTTTATAAATTATAAAAGATAAAATATATAAACAACGATATAAATTTGAAAACAGCAATAAAATAATAAGTTAATTAAAATTAATACATTTTTTTAAAAGTATTTTATAATTAATGATAATCTACTCACATTTATTAAAAAGTATCTACAAAACCTTTATGACTATCTTTTAGTAATAACTCTTTACCACTTTCATCTAATACTCCACCTTTAACATAATATGAACACACTTTAATTTTATATTGTTATTTAAAAATTATAATTTACCTGTGCTTTATATAAACTCTTTTGCATGCTCTACATCATCGAATTTTGCTAAATTAACTAAATCCTCTAAAAGAATTTTATTTGAATATCTAAAAATATAAAAAATAATATATCAGATATGAGATAAGATAGTTTAAATTTACGTTTTGGATAAGATAACTAAAGACCACAATTTATATTTAGACATATTTCTTTCAATAATACATTAGCACATATTTGGTGCTTATTCATAGAGTTTAAAGAATTTATAGGTATTGCCATTATCATGAGCTTTCAATAAACTATAATTAATAAAAATAAATATTAAAATATATTTAGTAATAAAATTAAGAAAAAATTATTTACTCTATGGCAAATTAGATAAGAGGATGATCTATAAATGCCTGTACTTCATTAATAAGCTTAGGCAATTCTAAAGGAGATTTGTTATCTAACCCTTAGTCTATGATTTTGTAACAATAAAACTCTTCTCTTTCTCCCTTGATGCCACTGTTGTAAAGGTCAAAAAGAGTTGCGCAACACTATACATACTAACCCACATCATCAACTTCAAGACATATTCTAGCATTATACTCACATACTTTTGCAGTAAATTCATTACGTATATGTTGAATAATTAAATCTTAACGGATAGAACGGAATTATGATTGAATGTAAGAATACTCACAGTCACGATCTTTCCATTTATTCATCAAAAACTTTAGAGATTTTTTGAGTATTTCTTCAGGACGTACTTAATCTGGTGAAGGTTCTTTAGTGAGACGCAGGTATGGTTTTTCAATGTCTGTACAAGTTCCAACAATATTCCATTTAGTGACAAGTTATTCAAAATCGAAATCAGAATCAGCATTTGAGAGAGAAATCTGCATAGGAGGTGTTATAGCTTGCTTCTTTTACTCTATTTTAAGCTATTTTTTAGTTTGTGGTGTTTTAACAATTTCTTTTATATCTACGTTAGCATGGCGTTTACCATTATTTTTTTTGTTAAGATTATCATCGTGGATATTGTTATTATTATTATTATTATTCATTTGCTTATTATTTTTGCCTTATTAAATGTGATTATTATTGTGATTGTTATTGTTGTTGTAATGGTTATGTTATTAGTTATATTAGTTGTGTTAGTTTAAATGGTTATTGTTGTTGCTGTATAGTTAGTTAATGGAAGAAGTGGGCTGAGCATTAATAGAAAATGGCAAGGTAGATGTTGTCGATGTGTTTTTCAGTTCTGGCTATTATTAAAATGAATCTTTATTAAGGAATTGGGATTATTATTAGTATTGTTACTATGTTTGTCCTCCTCCAATATAGGATCCTGATCCAGGCATAGGAAGGCCAGGAATACTCAAACTGTTAGAGGTAGAAGAGGAAGTTGATGCTTAAGTAGAAGTAGTGAATCCAAATTGTGGAACGGTAGAGGCTGGTTTATCTTTTTCACGAGGTAAGAGAGGCATATAATAAGTTTCCCATTTAACAGTATCTAAGCTTTTTTTGAAAATAAGAGTAGTCAAGTTAGTTAATAGCATACTTCCCATCAGTTGCTATTCCTTAGCATTTTAGCATTTATCAAAGCATTTCTTCACATATGAGTTGAATTACTTCTTTTGTTATTCATTTAATAAATTTAATAAATCAAAATCAAATTTCTTCTTATCAGATTTCTTTTCGAAGTGTTCATAAATATCTTGAGGAACAATTACTTCTTAACTCCATCTGCTAACACCTTTCTTTATAGATTCATTTCTATTTTTAATTTAATTGTTTTATTTTAATATCTACTCAAGCAAATTTTTATTTATTTATTTAATTAATTAATTTAGCTGAAAAAGTATTTCAATTCATCAGTTGTGAATTTTATCTTTTTTTAGAATTAATTTTCTAGACATCAAACTATTTATTAAAGATAAACAAGATCGATCTATGAAATTAATTCCATCAAAAACCATAAAGATATTATGTTGCTAAATATTTTTTAAAAAATCTTTAAATAATGCTTAAAACTTACAATACAGTCTTTTTAATTTCATCTAATAACTCATCTCTTTATGATTCAAATTGCTAATTAGCCTAAGTGTCAACTATTGATTTATTTTAATTGGGTAACTAGTGATTAGCTGGTGTAGCAGGTTTTACTTGGTTCTACATAGGGTTAGCACCATACTTTTGTAGAAAAGAAATAAAAATTTAAAAAAATATTAAAGTAAAGTATTTAATATAAAATTATTCTTTTTACGGGTGGTATTTATTTGCCTAGCATATTCTAAGGATTAGAGTAATTTTATGCTTGATAATATTGATTAGCAGCACCTTAAGCTGCACCTCCATATGGATATTAGTAGTAATTTTAAGCTGCTTAAGGCTATCCATAGTATTACTAATAATATTAATTATATTACTGGTATTATTATTGCTAATATGCAGGATTTGTTTAATAATTGTATGCACCACCTGTTTAAAATAAAATAATAATTCTTCTAAATAAATTTATTTTTCCTAAAAATCAATAATTTTCATCAATTAAATTCATTAAATTGCTATTATCTCGAATAAATACATCTATTATTAGCTAATAAAATTCATATTTACTTTCATTTCTCTAAATTTCATACAGTTTTTTACAATCTTTCTTTCAAAAACCAGTTTATTTAAAAAATGAATTGAATTCTTAAAAGTAAATTCTTACCTTAATTTGGATATTAACCATAATATTAATATTGCTAGTATTGTTAGTACATATAGTCTTATGGCTAAGCACTAGCTGATCCGTTTTCACCTATAAAAAAATAATTTAACAGTTACTTTTTAAAGAAACTTGATTTAATATGATACCTTGAGTATATGCTTTCATTGCATTATCAATGCTATTTTTTTTCTAATCTTCCTATTAAATAATTAAAGAAAAATATATCAAACATTTTATAGGGAGCTTGATTTATAATAGATAATTGCATTCTAAACAAATCTCAAATCTAAATCTATTTACATTCATCTCTTAAACCAATAAGTCTTTTCTACTTATTATAAAATCAATAATTACTTTCTTAATAGCTGACTATTTGTGGAAATTAAGATAAATTTTTAAGAGTTTAATATTATTAGTATTAATTAACTATCCAATTAGTTTTCTTTAATATTCTTAATAGTTAATTAGATCAAATTAATTAATTTTCCAACTTTCTCTTAATTATCCTTTTGATAAAAAATTTTCTGAAAACTGTATGTTTCCTTTATATATTTCTTGCATACATCTATAAACAAAATCGCGCCTATCTTTATCAATAAAACCTATTTGTTTTTATAAACATATCTAGTTTTTATTGATTAATTTTAATAAAAATACACATTTACTTTTTACTGATTTATTTATTCGTTGAAATTTAAAATAAAATTTTTGATAGATCTGTAAAGGATTTGCACACATTTTAAATTACATAGAATAAATTATAAATTGATTGAATCTCATAAAATAATTATCTTACAAATTGATTATGAAACAGACAACAATAATTTATTAAATTTTAATTTAAACTTATTTATTGAAAATTAATTTAATATTTAAGGTAAATTAATGAATTATCAATATTCTTATGTCTTTAAGAGTTGATTTAGTTGATAATCATTATGTGACATATCTGTTAAATATCTATCATATATTTAAGATTTACTCATGGATGGAAGTGTTTTTATTGTTTATTTTTGATTTATTAATAATTCATCTTCTAGTTAAGCATTTTATTTACTCATTTAAAACATTTATTATTTTAAATCAGTCAATCCTTTTGTTTAATTTCCTTTTGTCATTAAATCTTTTAAATGAATCGTTTTTTGATTTGATTGCTTGATAGGTGAAGTCTCATCTAGTGTTATGTTTGTATTATTCAAAGAAGAATAGTTTAGGTTATTTCTTTATGAGCATTTACATGCATTAATTGTATTATCAGGTGATTAGCTTGGAGACTTAGGCTAAGCTAATCTATTAAAATTTTCTCTAACTTATCTTTACTTTTCTTTGACTTATGTCATTCTTTTCTCATCCTATATACTAGGTAATCTCATAGTGTAAGAAATATCAAAAGAATTACTCCTTTTTTATTTAATTTCTGGATATTCCCTCAATTTTGTGGTAAAATTCATTTAAGGGTTCACAAATCCACCAGAGTTGTATCTATTTATTTATATTAATTTGCATAAAAAATTATAAACTTTTATAGCACTTTGATATAAAATGTTTCTTTGCTTTCCATTAATATTAAAAATAATTATTCAAATATTTACGATATGTAAGAATCTCTTCCAGTGCCATCGCTTTTATAGTGATTATATTTAGATTAAACTGGTACTCTTGCTATGCAACTTGATGGTGCTCTATTACTGTTTTCTAATTAAATTTTGATAAAGATAGTTTTTTTTAAAGTGAAGTAAATACATACTTATATTTGTTAATTGGTAATTAGCTGCATGAGCTCTTATATATCCTCCACTGTTAAATGAAATATATGTATCTCTTCCTGAACCATCAACATTATAGATTCTACACTTTGGTGAAGGACTTATATTTCTTGATGCATGCATTTCTTTACAAAGCTAAATCTTTATTAAGTTGGTTTAAAGTCTAATTGTGAATTACTTCCTATTAAAGTTATTTGTAATTTATTTTTTTTTGTAAATCTTAAAAATCCTAAACCAATAATTTTTTAGAGATAATTAAATAATAAATATTTAACTAAGATTTGAATGATAAAAAAGATGATTGATAAATTTGGTTTTGTTTACTACCATTCATTATTCTTTTTATTGATTTCAGAGTAAATATTGGTTTCTCTCTGATTTACTAATAATAAATTCAAAGATTCATAACATATTTTATATACTGAAATAAATTAATAAATAAATAAATAAAGAAAAAATGAATTAATTTAAAATGGAGGAAAAAGAGCTCAACAAAAAGTATTACACGAAAGTGAATTAATAAGTTAATTTTATAGTTTTCAATTATTAAATTATTAAAAAGTAATTTTTTATGTTATTATAAAGGGTTAACAGAGCATATGTTGATTCTTCAGAAAAATTTCTTTTCTTTAAATCCTTCTTTTTAAACAAGGCTCAAATTTTTTATAATTTATTTTTTTTTGCATATCTATCTATATGTCTATATAAGGTTAGTTTGTTTGAAGAATAGAAAATAAATTGATATTTTTTAAATCAAAAAGTCATTTTAATCATTCTTCCTTCTTTCCTTCATCCACATCGAGTAAGAAATTCATCATGTTGTTAGCTCTGTTCTATAATTTTCTAATAACATACCTATTTGAAATTAAAAAATAAAGTTAACAAAATATATGAAATCAAAGATTTTTACTTTTGTCCAAGTTCTGAGTCTATTATATTGATGTCTCTGTCTTCCTTTTCATCGAATTTATGGAAAATAATTTGCCAAGTTTACAAATTAAGATCTTGAGGGTAATCCCATAAAATCTTGTTTTCTAAGAGCTTCTCCCAATTACCAAAGCCAACTGCAAATATAGCATGAATTAAAAGATAATCATCATAATTAGTCCACTTGAACTTTTAGAATTCAATTTTATTGTTTTCATCCAACTTAGCTTGATGGAAAGAATATTCTATTTGATTTAAAATAAAAAATATTGAATGAAGAAGAATAATAAGAGTTAGCTAAATTACCTTTATGAGAGACTCTGAACTTTTCAGGTTTTTTAGTGAAGTAATTATATTTTTTACGTAAAATTGAAAGACCTCCAATTCTTCTTACTACCAGTTCAGGCTATTTATATAAGTATAAAAAACTTTAATTTAATTTAAAGATATCAAGTTAATTACTGATAAACCACAGAAAACAGCATTATCAAGTTTTTCTAATCTTTTGTAGAATAAAAGAGCAGCATAGAACTCTTTGAGATACTTTTTAAAATCCATGTAAGTAGGCTTATGATCTTTTTTGAAAGTTTCAGGACGATTCTTTTGGAGCTCAAGCCAGAATTAATCAATTGTATTGAAATCCATACCGAATTCAAGAATAAAAGATAAGAATTCCATTCTGTGGAACTCATTGAAACCGTTTAAGACAAACTAGAAACGATCTATATCAGTCATGTTGGCAAATTTCATGTGTGATTTAGAATATATTTCTTCGTCAAAGTATTTTAATATTTTATCAGTTGTCTTTTTATTTTTATGAACTAAACCTTTATTCTATTGGTCTTCCTAATTATTTTATATTAAATTTATATTCAAATTGTGGATAAATAAGTAAAAAATTATCTTCAAAAGTATTTTTTAAGAATAGTTTTATTTATTTTAAATTAATACCTAAAAGTAGTTATTAGCGTTGCTAGCTCCTGCATTATTCTTTGAGTTTTACTTTTTAGCAAAGTTTTCAACAACTTCATCAGCACCACCATCACTCTCTGAAATAGTCTTGTCTTTTTCACCTTCACCATCAAATTCAGAGTAGGAGTCACTTGAACGATTATGATCATCTTGAAGAGTACTATTGATCATCTTTCTAACTCTCTTACCCTTACCTAATTCACTAGCTTATATGCTTTGTAATTACTTAGCTTAATCATCAAGAAGTGTTTCCCAATATTTTTTCTAATCTTTTTACTTTTCTTCTTCATCATTACGCTTTAGACGTTCATCAACAGTTTCGAAATTGTATGAATTAAATTTAAAACCACTTAAATAGTAATCATTAAGATCTGATTTACGCAAGGAAACATTTTCAACATCGGTACCTTTTATCATATCACCTTCTCTGCTAATAAGAGCATCAATTTATTCATCAGTAAATTCTTAATCCTTTTCTTCTAAATTTTTGTTAAACATTTCATATGTACCATTCTTTAAAATAGTTTCAAAATCTTCTTTAGTAAATTTATTAATAGGATTGATAATGATGGATTCTAATAAAAGCTTTCTAGTAGCTATTTCTATGATACGTTCTTCTGCTGAATATTTGCTTACTAATCTGTATACCTTAACTTTGGATTCTTAACCCATACGATAAGCTCTACTAATAGCTTAGACATCTCTATAAGGATTGAAATCACTATCTGTGAAGAAAATAGTATCTGCAGAAGTCAAGTTAATACCTAGTTATTAATACAATTATTTTCTAATTTTTAAGCAAATAAGATATTTTAATATTTACCTAAACCGCCAGCACGGGTGGAAAGTAAGAATATTTTAGCTTTAGAGTCCTTTTGGTTGAAGGTATCAATAGTTTTTTAACGATCAATAACTGAAGTGGTACCATCGAGTCTTTCAAACTATAATAAATAAAGAATATTGAATTACACTAAATACTTGTTTTTAATTTTTTACTGCCCATCCTTTGAAGTTGAAGAATTCTCCCAATATATCAAGCATCATTGTGAATTGTGAGAAAATAAGCATCTTGTGGTTATTTAACAAAAGTTTAGGAATCATACGTTCCAAAAACTTAAGTTTATTTGAGCAATCAACGAATTCTTCTTAAAATTTATCCTTTTTAGGAATAACATATTTCTTTTTGTATAAGAAAAGAGAGGGATGATTGCAAACTAAACGCAAACTCATGAGAATATTAAGTAAGGAGAATTTAGAGAAATTCTTGGATTTGGTATCAAGCAATTTCAAGTTATCATAATTTTTGACTAAGACATTCTTATAGTAATACTTTTGGGTATCAGTCAAAGAGATCTTAATAATAATTTCTTCCATTTCTGGTAATTCCAAATCTACGTCAGTTTTTTTACGACGTAACAAGTGAGGAGCAAGCATTTTAGTTAATTCACTAAGTGCTTTCTTTCTTTCAGCCTCAGGAATTTATTCATCTTATTGTTACTGTTATTTGGTTTATGTAGTAGTAGTTTGTAAGAACATTTTTAAGCTTTCGAAATTTTTCATTGTTTTGGCCTTTTAAGGACAGATAAATTCAATCAAATTGAGTAATTCCAATATGTTGTTTTGTAATGGAGTACCTTTATTAAAATAACATTTTTTAATCTATTTTGAATCAGAAATGGCGATGATTAATAAATTTTACCTGTCAAAAGAACTTTATGTCTTGTAGCGATAGTTGAAGAGATTTTAAAGAATTTAGATTCGTTATTTTTAAGTCTATGAGCTTCATCTACTACCAAGCATTCCCATTAAATTTTTCTTAAAAAGTGAGCATCATTAATGGCAGTATCGTAACTTGTAATCAAAGCATTAAATTTAGGAACTAAATCTTTTTTCTTTTTACCCTTCTTGAGAGGATTTTTAATTTTGAAATAAAACTCGCGGTGTCTCACCAAATTACGAGAAGCTTAGTTTCCAGTATATACAAGTACATTAAATTTATCTCCCCAAATAGCAAATTCTCTCAACCAATTATACAATGTGGAAGCAGGAGCAACGACCATGAAAGGTCCATCAATGTCTTTCTCGTAGAACAAATAATTTAAGAAAGAAACAGTCTGTACAGTTTTACCGAGACCCATTTCATCAGCAAGAATGACATTGTTAGCTTTGTTGTAACTTTCAGAAAGCCAATTAACACCATCTATTTAAAACTTATGCAAAGAACCACCAGTAATAAAGTTAGGTTGATGCTTGTATTTCTTTTATACTTAAGTGTTAATTTTTCTTTTATTTTCTCTTTCTTCTTAAAATCTTGGAGTTCCTAATCAATTAAAATTTAAAACCATTTAAGATAAAAAAAGATTGAATTTCAAAATAAATAAACAAATACCAATGCTTTCTTCAAATATCTTGATTTGTAAATATTTTCTTAAAATTTCCTTATACTTAAGGACAATATACTCATCTTCAAAAGTACATTCATCATAGAAGAGTCCTTACCATTTTATAAGGAATTTGTAATTAGTTTTTGCACCAAATTGGATTTGCTTTTCATATAAATCACCATATTTGCTAAATATGGAATCATATATGTCTCTATATGAGCGCTTAGCATGCTTGATAGGACGCTTACAGTCAATAATTCTTTCTATTTTAATATTTTCTTCTAAAACATCAACTGGTTCTTCAGTTAATACCATTTCTATTTCATCTTCATCAAGAGCAACTTTAACTTATTTCTTCTTGTCTTTGAAATTTTTAAGTTTTCTAGGGATCTTTCTTTCTACAACAGACTCAGGTAACCAGTAGCTGTGAATGTATGCAGCATCTACAAGATAATTAAATTATTATTTTTTAGAAATTCTAATGTTTAACAAATAAATAGGATTTTACTATTCAATTTTGTGATATAGCAGCTTCCAACTTCAGTCGAAATATGGTCTTAAATCTTATCTATTCCGAAATATCCAATGCATGTAAAGCATGAGTATAAAATTTATTTTCCTAAAATAAAATTTGAATGGTTTAAATTTTTAATAATAATTATGATAATTTTTATTACCTTCAGTGTGTAATTTTTTAATAGCATCAGTCAAATTTTTTAATTTTTAATTTGCAACTTCAGCATCATCCTTGTCACTTAAAGATTGCAAAACAGTTAAAGTATCAGCATCTAAGAAATAATTTCTGTTCATTGGGCAGTCTATAAGCTATTTAAGAGGTATACCCAAGCATTCAAAATGCATTAAACGATAGCAGAGAGAGCAAGTAACTTTAATTTCAGCTTCTTTGGCACTCTTTTCACATGCACAACAAATATCTTTATTTTCTTCTCTGCAGTAAGGACACTCCCAGGCCCCAGTAGGAGGTTTTTTAATACCAACACATGTCAAGTGGAATGTTTTTGAACAATTTTCACAACAGATGAGCTTTCCTTAATCTCTACAAATAAAGCACCAACTTTCATTAGCATCTGTTTCTGAAAGATTGTATACTTCATCACGTTAAACCTCTATAGTTTTTTTGATTTAAAAAGATTAGAAACAAAAATTACCGTTATCGGTATAATTTATTGCACAATAAAAATAATTGACTCCATATTTTATTTTAATTTAATAATTTATCATCATTAAACATTAATTTTTCAAAGTAAAAAATTATTCATTTTTCCATTTTTCTTCTGTTTTAAAAAATCAAAATAAAAAACATTTTTAATGAAGATTTAAAAATTGAAAATGGTAGGTGTGCTGTTTGCTGGTTTATTTAGTAATTTAAAATACTAATTTTTATCGAGTATTAATTATTTATTGGGTTCTAATTTTTTTTTGGAAATCAGTCAGCAAAATTGAAAAAAAACATTATATTCGATAATGTTTGAAAGTGAGTGATGCAAAATCACTTTCTTTTTTCTTCGAAATGACGTATTATTAATTTTTCCCATTACAAGTCTTAAATTTTATTAATATGCTTTTCTTCATTCAATAATTGAATATTCTGATCTACTTCATTTATTTCGCCTCTCTTTTTAACCTTTTAAGTACTACTCTTTCCACTTTTTTTTTTTTTTTCCGATTGAGTTTTTATCAAATAATAAAAGCATTTTTCCTTCTTCAAAAAATTTTAGAAACCTATGAATTTTTCTTTACTTTTAAATAATATTTGATCCTTTTCTAAATAATTTTTTATTTTTCTTTATTATAGATAGCCATAATAATTCCATTCCTTCATCTAAACCAAATTTATAATTTCATAATAAATTTTATTTTCTTTTTTTAAATTGGCTTTGTAAACTAATAAGCCAAATTTCAGCAAATAGAATTTCTTCCTTAGAATGGCTGTTGATTTCTAAATAAATACAATTATCTTTTCTTTTCATAAATTTTATTTGATCTAAATATTTCTTGTTCATGTTCTGAAATTTATTTTATATTATGTCTATTATCACTTTTCAATAAAATTAAGCAACTATTCAAACTAAATTAAAATTCCTTTATATCTTCTGTGTCCTAATAATAATTTATTTAATTTCAAAATCTCCTTCTCTCTCTAAATCTAGTTAATTACTTCTAAAGATACATTTTAAAATCGCGTTACCCATTTATAATCTCAAATACAAGCAAAAATATGGATATAATTTGGCTAAAATTCTATTTATAGTGTTTTATTTTTAACTTCAAAAATGAAGGATTTGATGTATTCAAGGGTTCATCTTTAAGTTGATTTTTAAATAAAATTCATGCAAGAATCTATAAATAAAGCTGATTTCTTTTGATTTTATTGATTTGTAATCTATTAAGAAAATTAAAGGAAGGTTATTGTCTCTTCTTTTACAAGCTACTTGAATGATTCTTTGTTATCATTCAAAATAAAATATGGAGTATTTATCAAAAATTTTATGACTGATGTGCAAAAATCTACTATTTATAATTCAAAGTTTATTCGAATATATTTACTATTTGCTTTTTCTTCAGAGTCATATTCAAAGTCATCTGAAGGAGGCTCTTCTTCAAAGTCATCTTCTGCATATTCTCCTTAATCATGAGCTTAATCATCTTATTAATTGCCTTCTATTTCTTCTTCAATTTCATTTTCTGCTTGATTATTGTCTTCTTCACCACCTTAAATAGATTCTTCCTCTTCTTCCATAGAATCCTCACTTTTCTTTTATTTTGCTTTACTCTTCCTACCTCTTCCATTACCAGATTTTGCTATACTACTATTTTTCTTTAAATTCTTTTTGGATTTTGGCTTGCGAGCTACTTCATCATCAAAATCTTCTTCATCATCATACTATGCATCCTTTATTTTTTAAATAAGTTAAAAATGATGTATTTTAAAAACTACTCTCCTGCTTTATTCATTGAGTATTCTTAATTCAACTAAAATAATTCTTAGCTATACAATTCTAAGGTTAGTATTTTTAAATCTAAAGGTTGTTAAAATAATGCTTGGATACAAAAAAACCTTATAATGGAATTTTTAACTTTTCTCTAACTATATATTGTAAAACATTTTAGACTTTAAAAATTTATCAAGAATTTTTTATGCTCTCTTTATTTTAGTCAATGTAGACAAATTCATCTTAATTTTTACATTTTTATTTGTTTAGGCTATTTAGTTGAAAGTCCTTCTAAATAGATAGATAATTAAGTGCTGATAAACGAATACTCAAAAAAAAAAAACCAAAACAAAAAACAAAAGAGGAGAAGTGTAAAATGAAATATTTACGAATTCATCTTCTAAATCATCCTCAGAATCTGAAACGACTTTGAGTTTTTTTGTTCTGGTTCTTAGCGTTCTCTAAGTGACTTCCTATTATTTACTACTACTTTCATCATTTGAGACTGCTTACTATCTTCTACGAGTACCCATCTTTTATTTAATAATATATCTTTTGTACTTGATTGAGAAAGTGATATTATGCTTATCAGTTATTTCTTTATTTCTTTTAAAATGCTTAATTTTTATTATGATTAAGATAATTGCTTTGATTTATATTTTCTTTCTATTTTTATTTGTAAATTTGGACTTTCGCGGTTGTTTTTTATAGTTTATATTTTTTTTTTCTTTACTACTATTTATTTAATAGAAATGCTGAAATACCGCTATATATCTTCTCATCAATTCTTTCAAAACCATATTTAAACAATAAATGTTTTATTTCAATTCTATTTGATAGCTAGCTTTTTAAAAACCGTTTAAACCAAAACCTCCAAAAAATCATATTAAATTACTTATTAGCTCTCCATACCTCTATTAAAATGAATCAGTATTTACATTTAATGTAAGAAGATTTAATCAATCCAATTTATGGATAGACTTCTTCAAATTATTTCTAAGAAGAAAATTTCTTTTATTTCAAAGTTAAATTAGAATAGAAAAAAAAATGAATTTGAAAGTAAAAATTATAAATTATCTCTCAAAAAATATATTTATTATTTATTTAAATAAAATATAGAGAAAATATTATTAGACTAGAGAAAAATTTATCAAATTACTCTAGACTCTTTTCTCCACCAAAGTTTTAATAATTGAAATTAAATTAAAAGATTAATTTTATAATTATTATAATATTTAAGAACTATTAAATTAAAAACGTGGGATAATTTTTACAATTAAAATATCAAATTTAATTAAGGCTAGGATGTATTTCATTTTTAAAAAAAATAGAAGTAAAGATGCTGCTTCGATTTGTATGTACTAAAGAAGACAACTCTAATTTTATGAGATTACTTCTACTTTTTATCAGATTCTATTTTTGGTATAAAAAAGAATTCATTCATAAAAATTCATTAATTCATTCATATCTTTGATAATGATTCATCATTGTTTCTAAAGAAATGCATCGATTTATTCATTGACAAATAAAAAAATAGGTAGTTAACATAAAAGCCACCTTTTAGATTCCTACCGTAAATTATTAAGCTGATACCTTCAAAGTAATTAAATTACCTTCAATATTCAACTGCACTTTCATTTTGTTATACAAATCTAATCAAAAAAGAGCTGTCTTGTCTAAATTTAGATAAATATTTATTTTTATAGATAGCATTTATATTCCTATTATAAATTCATTCTTTACTTTCAAAAATTTAGCTATTGCGCAAAAATAAAATTATTTTATTATTAAAGAAATAATTTATTCGACATTTTTAATTTTTTTCCTTGGAAAAATATTTAGCAAAAAATGAGTTTTCAAAATTATATTTTAATAAAAATTAATAAATTAGTAATAAAATATTTAAACTATGTTTACAAAAATATGTACAAATATGAACAGTTTGCATAAGATAATTATTTATATAGATTTTAAATATTTTTTATTATTTTTGTTATTTCTACAACCAATTTTCTTAACCAAAAATATTTTAATTTCCTTGATTGCAAATTGAAATAACAAAACAGATGCTTTAAATTTAAGCTCTAAAAATACTGAGGGTTCTTTTAATTTATTTTATACAATCTCTCAAAAAGCAAAACCTCTATTTATTAACATAAAGCCATATAGATATATAAGGATTGTTTTGTATGCATCAGAAATAATTGTAATTGGGGGATTGTACGTGAATTATTATTTCTTTTCTCAAAGGTTCAATATGCTCATTCTCAATTTAATCAATTAAAGCATAATCTACATCTAATTCTACTAAAGTGTCCATTAAGAGAGCTTTGAAAACATCAAAATGCAAATTATTCAATTCTAAATGTTAGTGAGCATCTCTCATGTTTTTTCCTTTATATCTGTTATATTAAAAAAATAATCTATTATTAAAAAATTTTTTCTTTGCTAAAATTACGTTTAATCTCCACCTAGCATGACCGATAAAAAGTGACTCATCATCTATTTTTAGCGATTAATATCTATTTTTTGGAAGAAATGATTGATTCTTTCATCTCTCATCACTTTTTAGTAGAAAAGTTCAACAACAATACCTAAAAATTTTTATCCACCTAGTCTATCAAATTTACTTTATCTACAATCAACTATATCCACTCTAAGAGTCTCTAATTTAAATGAAATTTTAGGAAGCAATTCAATTTTAACTCCTACTTCACTGAACGACTAATTAAGAATCACTTTGAACTTATCAAATTAGTTATCATAAATTCCTAAATGATAATGAGCCTACTACATATTTCTTCCTTTATAGCTTAATGTTTTAAAAAATAAATTTAGATAATTAAATATTCTCAATTCAAAAATTACTTTTAAGGACCACCAAAAAGCTATTTAACATATGCCTTCAGCTTACCTGTTTATGTATCTCTATCTAAAAACTAAAACATTTTTTAAAATATTTCATTATTATTCAATTTTGTGTAAAATCTTTCCAAAGCTTGATCTATGACAGCATCTCCTCCAACTTCATCAAATAAACTTGCTATAGGAATAATTAAATCTCCTTTTATTGTTTATAACATTTGAACTGCACTTTAAATATCTTTATCTGATTGCATCATATCTTTTAATGTTGAAATTAGATTTTATTCTAGACCCTCATAGTGAATATCTCTCATATGTAGTTCAAAAGTTGAAGATTTCATTTTAGCTGAATCATATCTGTTTTTTAGAGTATAATGAAAAATATTTCTTAATAAAATTGAAAACTTACTAATTTGGGCTTCCTACACAAAAAGAAATTAAAGAATAAAATAATTCTTTTTAGTTAGCAACGGGAATAGTCTTGAATAGGATATTTAATCTATGATCATACTAAATTTTATCATAAAATATATTAACTGAAGCTTATACCCCATTTTCTCCACCAAACTATTCATATATTGTTTTTAAAGGTACTATATGGAAGACAATACCTCTTAAATTTTCATAAACTTAGCCTAGCTCTACTATTTTATCAAAGTCAATTTAGAAACTTCTAGCAGAATGTAGCAAATGTAATTTGATTTAACCAAACTACATTTCAGTTAATTTAACTAAAGCTATACCATTTCTAACTTAAGATTAATTGAGATTATTAGAATTCTGCATAATTCGAGATCTATTTATAATTATTGAAGTTAGAAAATTATTTTTATTATGAGCAATAATAGTGTAGTATTATTTTTTTAAAAATTGTATTTAAATATAAAGTATTTACTTAATTTATCCTCCCATTGCAAGTTAAATTTATTCATATATATCCATTTAATTAGGCTGAGTAGTAAAAATATAATTTATTCTAGGATCTGTCTAAATTCTCTTTTAAAGAACTGAAAATATTTGGTCAACAATTTACTTACCACCTACACGGTAGTAAAGAGTTTACTGAAATGAATCTTTGTTATGTTAAGAGTGATAAACTGATTAGTGTAGTAGGCTATTATAAGTAGAATTTTAATTAATGCTGTTTGTAACGAAGTAATTTCTTAGCATTTAAAATTATTTTCTAACTAATTCAGCTTAATCTTATGCAATGCTCATTTCTACTAATGACTAACAAATGTAATCTATGTATGTTTCAAAATGATGATCTGTTAATTTAAGATGAGAGTGAGCATCTTTTAATCTTATTAGAGATTCATAACTTTAGTTTTAGAATTAGAAAAAACTTAATACAAATTAATGATAACAAAAATGAATTTACGAAGATCTACCACCAAATGCAAGAGTAAAAAATTAAGATTAAGCTTATTTGAATTTATTCATTTCAATACCTTTAAAAAATTGTCCTAATTATTCATCTTCGAATACTCTTTGATATAGCCTATCAACAAACTGATTTATCAAATCTGAATTACAGCCAAGTAATTCATAAGTACTTCTTTAATACTTCAAAGTAGGAAATAGCAAAGGTTTAATGAATTGAAATCTTTAATAAATTTCTTAAATAGTTTATTGATCAACACCTATTTTGGCAAATATGTTGCAGAAGGTATGAATGTATATTTCAAAAATATTTGGTTAGATATCTACCTTTTTATGAGATTCAGAGATATTTTTTCCATTCAATGTTGTATATAATTTGACATCAGTCTATTTTCTAAGGGGTAAACGAAAGAGATAATTTAGGTATTCAGCTTAATTGGTTTTCATGCTTCTAAAATTAATATTTTTAAAAAATTCTTCTAAAAATGGATTGTTAGAGAGTTGATTGTAAAACATTTCTACTGCTTCTATAATTACTCTTCCTCCTCCTATTCTCTCAAACAAAGAAAGCTACATATTTAGTGGTGTGCTAGAAATCTCACTTAAAATTTAGAGTAAAAATTTAGGATCGCATTTTAAGTTAGAGTTAAAGATATTCAAGTACTGAATAATGCCTAACTTATCTAAAACAAACACTGCCTTATATCTGTAACATTTATTACTATCAGTAGTAGGTACTTTAAAATTCTTGAAAATCTTTCCTTCATAGTCTCCAAAAACTCTTAAATTAAGTAGATTTTCACCTTATGTAGGAGTAATTCCATCACTTTGTGATGATTGCTATGGATTTAAAATTTAAGATTTTCTTATTGAATATGCTTCAATCTAAGACTTAATTCTCTCAAGTTTTTCATCAATAATGACAATAATATCACAATTTCTACTTTAAAATTCTTAGTTCATTTAACTGAAACTAAATATTTCATTATAACTTTGCTCTTCTTCAAAGCTATAAAACAAAATAATAAGATATTTTCCTGAATAGTCTTTAAGAGACTTCAGCTAAAACCCTCCATTAAAAAGGCACATTCCACTAAAGAGAGGAGCCTGAACTCCAATAGGTCTCTTTTAAAATCCTATATATTTTAAAATAACTTTATTGAGACTATCATAATTATTTCAACGGCTATATTATTAACTATTTCAAAACTTTTTAAAACCTAAAATATTTTATTTAACTCATCTAAGAGATATTTATGTGATGAAAATTTACTATGAGTTTTTAAATTGTGTACATTTATTTTCAGTAGCTACTAAAATTATAACTATCAATTTTTATTTCTCAAGTAGAAGAGAAGTAGTAGAATAATTAATAATAATATTATATAAAACTAAATAAATTAAATCTTTAATTTAATACCTGGATTCTATTTCTATTCTGGTGCCTCTATTACTACCTATTAATTTACTACCTCATTTTTATTCTACTCATTCGCATTTATAAAATGTTAACAGTTTCCCATACCTAATTGATAACCTGTTGATAAATTATGCAGATAAATTTTTTGTTTATTTAATTAATGCTACTAAAAATACTATTTTTTTAATAAATTTTTAGAGTTTTTTTTTTAATTAATTATTTGATCACTTCTTAATTCTTCTAACTTTAGTGATTCTATTATATTGTTTATTTGAGAACTTAAAGAATCAATCACTCATAATCTAACAATTGATTTATTGAATGATAGATTATTTGATTGGTATTTTTTTGCTTTATATTAAAAACTAAGAGAACAATCCAAATTTTATTTTTTTATTTGCAAAAAGCTCTATTTCTACATTGACTACTCTTCTCAATTATGTAGCAAGTCGTTATGAATCAACTGATTTAGATTTATGATTTTTTTTATAAAATTAAAGTATGGATAAAAAATTTATTCCCTATTGATATAGATTTAAAGTTTTTACTTCAAAAGAAGAAAAGCTTTCCTATAAAAATAAATATTTGTCTTTATAACAGATTTATTACTTGTAAATAAAATGTGTGTGTTTTTATTTTGAACAATAAAAATTTCAACTAATTTCTTTCCTGATAATAATTTAATTTATCAAATTGTCGAGTTGACAAGACAAAAAATATTTTAAAGTAATTATTTTTTAAATTTTTGGAAGAACTACTCAAGCAAAGTATTTTTTATTTAAACTAAAAACTGAGTGATAAGTGTTTAAAAGGGTTTTGAAAGTCTTTATTTATTTTCAATAAAAATTACTTAAAAAGTAAACTAAAAACTTAAATTAGATTAGAAGAAAAAAATCAATTCCTATAATGTTTGAAAACTTTGTTAACCTTTCTTTACAAAGGTTTGCTCATAAAAATAGAAGCAAGAGAATAAAAAAAATAAACAATTGAAAAATATACCAACAAATATGATTAAAGTTGTATATATTACAAAAGAGTTAAATTTCTTTCGAAATCATAAAATATTTAATTTTCCTTAGATTTTCAACTCACTCATTGGTTATGTAAAGTTGCAACAGAGTTAGACTTTAATTTTACTACTCTTGCTACATCTGTCATAAATACAATTTACCTTTCTTCTTATAATTATTTGTTATATCCAGTTAAATATTATTAATAATTATGCTTTCTGGATAAAATCATATTTGAGCACAGATCTCTTGGAACAGATTTCCTTTATAATATCTGAGACTATTTAAGCTATTGTAGTTGAAGAATTTACTATTACTTTTATTATATCTCTATTGAAATCGAAGTATTCAAATCTGAAGATATCTTCTTTTTAGATTTAAAGCTTTTATTTCAAAAATATTTTAAATTTAATGAAATTCGAATTCAAAATTAATTTACAAATTTTTATTAACATTCAAAGGCTTAGGTGAATAAAATGACTATGGATTCTTAAAATCTTATTTAGAGTTAATTAAGCTATATGAGTTATTTAATGTAATATTTGTATCTTTAGTTATATCTTTTGCTGTGTCATCTTTTAATTTGTTTGTTGTTTAATCATAACCATGACCTATAATTGTACTATTCATTAAATCAGATGTGTCCATATCAATACTTTTAGCTAAATCGGATTTTTAGCTTTGACTTTTAATTAAACTAAACCTCTTTAACTTTAATGTCAGAGGTTTGTATTATTATTATTTCTTCTATGGTTAAGAATTTTTTTAACTAGCTTCATTTTGAGGGAGCTTAAAATTTTAGAAATCATTAATTTTAGGTAAAAAAGAAGGAGTGCTAGAGCTTGCATTTTTTGTTAAACTTAAATTTGAGAGTTGATTGTTTGTTTATTACTAAGATAACCTATTTTGTTCTTTTTTAGGAAATAAGACTTTTTCAACATTTGAATTTTTAAACTATGCTTATGTGGAATACTTCAGAATATTTTCTTTATTAAATTAAAATATTGTAAAATCTAAAACAAAACATAAATGAGTAAGAAAATATTTAACTAAATATAAACTGAGAAAATAAACTTATTAAATTAAGAAATATATTTACTTAAATCTGGTCTAAGCTTGATATTAGGATTTAATAAACTTTCTATTAAATAGTTGAAATGTCTTGAAACATTTATGATTTTAGCATATCTTATATTATCAACTTTTTTTTTTAAATCTTCGAGGTCATTAGACCAAAAAGGAGGTGTTTAAGCTGTTAATTCATAAACGATGCATCCTAAACTCCAAATGTCTGATTTTTTAGTGAACTTACCTCTGAATCCTTCTGGACTAGATATATTAAATATTTTTATGATTAAAAGTAATTTTTGTGTAACAAAGTAAGTACCTCATAGAATAAGGACAGCTGTTAAATTATTATTGCTTTTCTGAGTCAAGAAATTGCTTGGTCCCAATATCTCCAATTTTTATTGATTTTTTGTCCTCAGAAAAATAGATATTAGAGCTCTTTTTTGGTGGAATTAAAAATGTTGATTTAATTTTTTAAAGAATAAATTTTTTGAAAATCTACTTTGAGATTCTTGTGAGTAATTTTATTATCATGTAGTGCTTTTAGTCCATTTGAAATCTTTTTATAGTATAAAAAATAAGGCCATTCATTTTAATTGTGCTTAATTATAAGAAATTATCAAGAGAAATTACTTGAAATATATAGCTCCAAATATCATTTTCTAAAATAACTTTTTTTTCATTGACATGCCTTATTATTTCTTCTTTTAAATTACCTCCTTTCATAAATTCACTAACTATGCTTTCATTATCATATTATTTATAAAATTACACTATTTATCTTTAATAATAATTTTGTTTTACACAAAGTGAGATTTATCATTATTATATGCTGAGTTTACTATTTTTGTGATATAAGGGCTATTTATGCTTGATAATTTTTAAATCATTTGAACCATATTTTTTAGATTTTCTTCACTTATTCCCTTTATGTAAATGAGCTTAACACATAGTTCTAATCCATTTACTAAGTCAATCACTTTACAAGATCCTGTTAGTTTACCTTCCCCTATTTAATCAATAAATAATTTATTTAAACAACTATAAACTCATTAATAATCATTATTATCTTGCTATATTATATCTTAAAATGTGAGATAACTTACCTAAAGTGTGTATGTATCTATAATTTGGGAATAGCCCTTCAACAAAAGTTTGCATAGAATTAATTTAGATAAAAGTTTCAAAATTTTAATATAAGTAGAATATGTATTAACTTAAAGTGTATTTATTTATCAAATTAGTTTTTTATTTAATCAAACAATCAATCAATCAAACTAACAAGCAAAAAAACAAACATATAAAAAAGCTGATATGGATTTTACTTGTGATAAAAAGTGTAAATCCAAAAAAACATAAATTAATTTAAAATAATTAAAAAATATTATTTTTGTCATAGCAAATATCATCCAGTAATAATGCTTATCCAAAATATAATAGATAAATAAAAGGTATTTATGATTTACAAATCTAAAAAATATCTTTTTAATTTGAGTAGAGGAAGATAAATATTTCTATGTACCTAATTTTCTCATAAATATATCTAATATTTTTATTCAAAGTGAATTATTTTAGTTTTAATAATGGATATTTAAACATAAAATACTAATTTATTAGATATTTTAATAAAAGCATATCAAGCCATTCTTTAAAACATTCAAAATTAATTTTATTTAATATTTTTACTTTAAATATTCAAAAATTAAATATTCTAATTAATGCACAAATTCCTATGCATAATTGATTTAAATATATTTAACTAACTTGTATATTTGAATGTAATATACAAATGTATTTCTTTTGTTTATAATAATAAAAATTAGTTATGTTTGGATACTAGTCTGAATATTAAATACTTATTGTTGTATTTTATACAGCTAATGAAATTCTAATACATTTATATTTCATGCTCAACTATTTATTTAAACAAATTCAAGTTAATTTAATATAAAAAAGACAAAAATTGATAAATTGTTTCAAATACTGAATTATTTAATTGGAAGAAAAGCTAGAGAGTAAATGAATAAGAAGACTAGTTAAAACTTTAGTTGTTTCTATTTTAAGTACTTAAAAATTAATTAATTAATTATTATTCTGATTAGTTTTACATATAACAATATGACATTATACTTTTGATGTTTTTTTATTGAATTTAATAGAACAATTATTTGATTCAATAATAGATCCAATAATCAGCTTAATAAGTCTGCAAATAAATTTATTTATTAATATCGATTTGTTTTACTAAAGTTGTCAAAGCAACACATATGAGTGAGTCTAATTAATAGCTAATAGAGGAGAGTAATGAAGATAAATAACTTTTAATAACTTAACGAGAAGATGAAAATGAAGCGAAAGATAGTTTTAGCTAAAACAATAATTAGGATGTTTTGGAGAATGAAGTATCAAATATTTAACAAGAGATATATGAATCAATTTTGACATCTGAAAATACTAAACAAAATCAATAAACACCTAAAAGTATTCAATAACATCAAACTCATATTAAAAATAATAAATCAAGAAGTATAAAAGATGCCAAAGTAAATTAGAAGCCATTGCCTATGCATAATCTTGATTTATAAAGTACAACATCACCATAATCAAAAAGAAAAAAAAATTCAGTAATGACTTAAAGCGATTCAATTTAAGAGCAGGAAGAAGAAGTAGCTCCATTTATTCCTAAACCTCCACTAATTAATCATATCCCAATAACTTAAAGCTCGCCTTCTCTTCGTATTTATAATGGAGGTAAAAAAAAACGAGTAAAATCAGATAAAGAAGAGTTATAATTTTTTCGCTCACCTTATCATGAAAAGAAGTATTTAGGTATTAAGCTAATTATCTACATTAAAAGTTTCAAAATAATCTTTTACTAAATATAATTTAACGTATTAAATATCTAGGAAACAAAATATACCCTCCAGAGCCAATTAAAATACAAGAGTTACCAGACTCTGCCTAGGACTTATTTACATATAAACCACATATTAATAACCCTACTCAGTAATATAAAAGTAACAAGGGGTCTTTGTTTGTAATTTAATTTTTATTATTATTTTCTTTTATCTTTACTCATAAAAAAATAATATTTTAGGAAGATTAAAAAAGTATAGATATATAATTTGTTGAATATATTAGCTCTCCTATAGTTATCAAAAACTAATTTATTAACAACCCTAATTGCATGCATAATCTAGTGAACAAAAAGAATCTCAGATAAACAAGTAACACAAACTTTGTTTTTCAAAGGACTATAAACTTACAAGAAAACAGAAAAAATATTTTCACTAAAGTAGAATTAGTTTCAAAGAAAAATAATTTTAAGAGTAAAAGCTAAACATTTTAGCCTCCTCAATTAGAAGCAATTTTATCAAACAAGGTGATACCAAAGTAATCAATAAAGGAACATGAAAAGAATATTTTCAAAGTAAAAGGTTAAAACCAAATACACTTTTCCAAATAATCTTAATAATATTAAAAACCAAATAATCAGATTAAACTTCCTTCATTTGCTTAATCTTTAGAGAGCATGAACAATTTTTCCATAGCAAAAAGTAATCTCATAAAATATGTAAATTCTATTAAGTTATGAATTTAACTCCTTATTTTAATTTGTAATAAAAGTTATATAAATATCATGTAAATCTTATTTTTATATTTCAATAAATTACTTACTAATATATAATATACCAATTCTTTAATATATTAGCTTATTTTAATTAATTTTTTTGCATAAAAACTTAATCAAATTTTGAAATGTATTATCTTGTTTGTATTTAATAATTGTTATTATTTTAACAATCATTTATTGAAAAAAATAAATTTTACCAAATTACTTTATTAAAATTTAATTTTAATTTGTTCTTAATAAGCAATTATAACAAAATTTTATGTGCTTGCAAATAAAATTTAATTAATAAGAAAAATTAATATTTTTAATAAATCTTTAGTATAATTGATTTATTGAAATAAGTAATAGTATTCTTAAATAATTTTGGTAAAATAAATGAAATTTTATAAATCATAATTTAATTTGCATAATTTAAAACTAGTTGAAGAAATCTTTGATTTTCTATTAATAGAAGAAAATTATACATGAGAGATAAAGATTTTCTCAATTTTTTAATACTTAACAAGAATATATATTTTTAAATTTGTATTATTTATTTTGTTCAATAATAATTAGTAATAGATAATTTTCTTTTTAATTTTATGTTTTTGAACTAATTTTCTATTGGAGATTAAAAAATCCAACTAGTTTGCTGGTATTAGGCAAAAATGAATGTAAAATTGAGATTTCTTTGAATTTATTACAAAATTAAATAAATTTAGTTAAAAATGAAAAAAAAAGTAGTGTGCCACTGTTAAAATAAATTTGATTTCTTATGTTGTTTGATTTTTGTTTATGTTGTTTGAATTTGTTGTTGTTTGTTTTTTTTCTTTCTTTTATTGTTTTTATGTTTGTTTTTTTTGTTTTTGTTTTATTTGTTTATTAATCTGAGTTTTTATTTTTAATTTTTTTTAGTTTTTTTTTAAGTTTTATTTTTAGTTTTTTTTAATTTTAATTTTATTTTTTTAGTTTTTTTTAAGGAGCTTCAAGAGTGATTTTCAATTTTTTTATTTTTTCATGTTTTTTTCATGTTTTTTATTTTTTTAATGTTGTTTGTATTTTTTTCAATGTTATTTATTTTTTAATGTTATTTAATTTTATGATGTTGTTTGATTTTAAGAGATATTCATTTAAAATGTGTTTTTAATATAAGTAAAATTTTTTTTTTATTTTGAAAGACATAGGGCTTTAGGGCAGAGGAGAGACTAAGGACTTTTGGGCAGCATCTTGGTTATTATTTATTTTAGTTATTATTTTGGTTTTTGGTTATTAAAGGATTTTGGTTATTATTTTTTTATCGGAGCTCCTTTAGAAAAAAGCAAGATTACCCAATTCAGAAGATCAAGGATTCTCAGAGATAACGAAATGCATGTAGTAAAGGGGGCTTTTTGAGTGAAAATCAGTTCTTTTCGATGGGATTCGTATGGTTCTTTGTTGGATTTTTTGCCGAGTATTAAAAACTTAATTTAAAAAACTTATTTTTTTTGATTACACTCAAGGATTGGGGCCACCCCTAATACATTACAACCTCGAGACCAGTCCAAGTCGTTTTGACCTTCAGCGTCACAATAGAATCTCTTATCTTTCCTTTCAGCCAAACCAATTCAATTCTCCGTTCATATGAATCTGAGTTTCTTTTTCTGAGGTAGGATAGCTTGATATAATAATTTTTTGAAAACATAATATTTAAAATACATTTTTTTCATTTTGAAAGATTTAATTAAATATTCTATGAATCACTGTCTGATCAATCCGCTTTCCTTTTTTCTACAAAATATTAGTTAACTTGAAAAAAACAAATAAATAAGACCCTTTTATTTACTTTGCATAACTAATTGTGAAAAACTGACTCTATTGATGAATCTTATCTACTTTTTATTTAAAATTAAACTGAATAAAAATATTCTAAAATTAAAATAAATATAATCCTATTTGGAGTCTCTTTGAGTTTGATTGACTTTCTGAACACCTAACACAGCCTTCTTTTGAATAAATAAATGTGAAATAACAAATTTAAAAAAGATATAAAAGAAATAATTCAAAGAAAATTTTGCTCTTTGATGCATATTTGTGGTATTTTTGACAGTATGTTGGTTAAATTAGTTTATTAAACAAAAAATTTTTATTGAAATGAATGGGGAAGAATTAAATAAAGAAAGACTCACTTTTGGCTGCGGTTGGATTCTAAGCAATTTTCATCTAACTTTTTATTTTAACAAATTACCCCTATCTTTACAAATCTTACCACTTTTTCATATTTTATCAGATTATTTTAATCTTAGATTTGTAAAGCCCCTATTTTACCCGACCTAGTTAGAGAAATCTAAAAAGAAAAATCCAATATAAAAAATGGGGGGATACCTCTTCCAGCATTAAAGAAAGTTCCGGGTTAAGGGAGAGCTTTCTCACTTACTTTCTCACTGAGTAAAGTTACTTCAATCTTATTTGATCACTTCAATTTCAATCATTCTTTCTTTTACATCTGTTCCAATAGCAATTTTTGAGAGAGAATACAGCAATTGTTATTAAACAGAAGTTTTGAATTTAACTTCTTATTGGTTGTTAAAGCGATCAACTTACGCTTTTTACTGCTAAATTACTTGGCGATTGAATAATTTAGCAAGGGGTTTAAAACTGAGTTATAGGCTAATTGACTTGATAGATAGGTCTTATAACCTTGATAGCAAGGAGTTTTTACAGCCCATTAACTAAATCAGATTATCCTACTGGTCTTTAACTCATCGTTTAGTTAGGAGTTTTCTCTTCTCTTAGCATCTTAGACACTAAGGACTAAATAGTCTGAGCAAATTTAGATATACAAATCATAATTGTGAAAAAAGAACTTAGTCACTTCTAAATTATGTATACTAAATTAGGAGTTTACACATTTAGCTGATTTACCTATTTTGTTATTTTTGTAAATACATGATAGGAATATCTGTGTACCTCAGAATCACTCACTAACTTTGACAATAAGTTGCACTAGATAGAGTAAAATTGTTTCCTCTTCTAAGAATTCTCCTTACTTAGATTTCCACTTAGTTTCTCTTTGTAAAAAAAATTCTCATACCCCTGAGATTTATTTTTAAGAACCATTAGAAAAGTTAGCACCAAATCACAATGATTTAGCAAATTATCTATTAGCTCCTTTAAGCACATCTTAGGAATTAGTAATCCATCCTAGTTTATTGATATCCTCTTTTTTAAAAGAGCTCATCGCTGCACGAAGGTTTTAGAATACCCTCGTAAATAAGGTCTTTATCTTTCGCTCCTAGTTCTAGTTTTAGAGCAGCAGCTATTTGATGAGTTGTGCTTTAAGATAAGCAAGAAAATTAAAACTACTTTAGAGAATCTGATGTTTTTTCTAATGGCAATTTTCTCAGATCATAGTGCTAGCCACTCTTTGGTTTAGTTTTCTTCGTACAGTAACTTCGCAGTTTTTTCTTTTGACCCTTTTTATTTGTGTTACTGACGCTACAAAGCTGACTCTTTCTAAAAAGAAAGGTAAATGTTTTGTTCGTTCAATTGAAGTAGTGCCTGCAATTTCAATTTACTAAGAGTTCTTTCAAGTCCCCAATAACTCTCATCCGTAGGGAAAGAGGATATTTTTTCTTGAAAATTGCTTTTTACAGGTTTTCATTCCTTAGCCAAATCATTGTTATCTGAAATGGGTGAGCAAATTAACAGGAAAACTTGTGGGTTGTCAAGCCCTTACCACTTTCTTAAACGGGTTCCTCTTAGAAATTGTTAGATGCAGATATAACAAAATTCATTAATTCCTACTTCTTGATAATCATAGACGACATTTCATATTATTCTCTTTCTCATCTTAAAATAACCTTCAACTAGTTTAAACTTTTCACTAGTCAGTCAGATAAGACTTAAAAAAGATTTTAGAAAAGGAGGCAATGAAATACCAATACAATAGAAACAAGAAATTTATCAACACTCCTTCAGATTCAGCTTTTGTGGAGATTTGAGAGCACCTAACCACTCTTCGAATTATAGGTTACATTTTTCAAAAGCTTTCTACTTAATCTTTATCACTTTGTCTTAGATTTTGTATACTGGCTTTAAAAAAAAGAAATCTATGACTCATTGAAAAGCTGAAAGGTTTGTTAAGAAATGAGCATTTAAGATTGACTAGGCAATTTCACTTTGGTCTACCTAAACTTGAACAGAATAGATCGCCCTCTATTCCTTGTTTTTCTCATTCTCAATTTATTCAGACTGAACTCTCATTAATATTTTACTTCCTCAACATATTCTACCTATATGAAAGGAAAAGCCTAATTACGGTCTAACTAAAAAAAGTAGGAGAACCTTTACTATTCAAATATTATGTTTGTAATTTATATCACTTTTTCTCATTTTATTTTTTTATTCATCAGTCAATAATAATGAGGATTGAAGGAATATCACTCCTAAAATGAACCTCATATTATTTTATGAGAAATTTAGCAATAAAAAATTACTTAGACTCTACTTAAAAAGTAACAATTCTCCCCCAAAACCATCTTCAAATAAATCTGAAGTGCATTTCGTTTGCATTTCCACTAACCAAGAAAGCGTCATCCATGAAAAAACTTAGTAAATAAACTGTTTTCATCATAGAATATTAAGAAAGATTTCACTTTGTTCTCTCTCTTTTCAATCCTAGGTGAATCATGTTACTTAGAAAGCTTTTCACTTCAGGCCTAGTAAAATTCAGATATTATGAGGTTATCCTATTAGCATCATTGTTAAGAGAATTTAAGCAAATAGAATTCAAATTTTCTAGTGTTGTGTCTTAGTAATTTTCTAGCTATCAAACAGTGGTTTCACAACTTTACATCTACCAAATCAAGCCTAGACAAAAGAGGTTAACATTTAAGACTGATAAAAATTTAAGCTTCCTCCTCCTCTTTTCTCTAAATCAAGACAGGTAATTAAATCAAGTCCTCTTTCCCTCAAATCAGAAACAGCCTTTGCCAAGAGCTCTCATCTACTTTAGAATATAGTTATATTTAGGCAGGATCGAAGCCTTAGCTAAAACTCGATGCTTTCAATAAGAGATTTTTCTTCTATCATAAAGATTCACCAGATTAATTTTTAACTTAAATACTTTCTTAACCAGATTTTTTAGATTCAGTCTAAAAAATGAATGAAAAAGCTATATCATAAGGTAAAGTATTATTAATAAGCATGTACCACTCTCTTTAGCTTATCTCTGTACAAAACCATCCCCTAACGCAAAATATTCCACTTCTCTCACTCAAATTAACCTACACACTGCAACTCTCTTTGAATCGGTAGTCAAGTTGTCCAAGCTTACCCCAATTACAAAGGTGTTTTTTAATCGTTCGAATGTTGCATTTTGTAAACAAAACCTTCCAATAATTTGTGAAACTTGGGGCAGCTCTCATTGAATCGGTGATCAAGTGTCCAGGCTTATCCCAATTACAATGGTAATATTTATCGTTCGAATGCTGATTTTCCCCAATAAAATTTGAAAAAACCTTGAATTTTTACATTCAAGTTAAAGTCTAAATGATTATTTATTTAAAAATAGGTTAACTTATTGCTTAATGCATGCAGATAATAGCTGAATATGACTAATACTTGGTTGTCCAGGCCTTTCTTAGTTAATTGCATCACTTTATCTTTTTAAAAGCTGGCACCGCAAATAAGTCTACCAAAAAATCTTACCTGAAAACGCAGATGGCCTTAATTGGAGCTTCATGATAAAGTACTCAAGATTGTCCAGATCTTTTTCCTTTTTCATTGAAGAAAGTAAGTGTTGTTCCGGACACTCCTCTCCCTAGCTCATCTGGTGATTTGAATTATTTGAAGGGTATGTAAAATTAATTGAATTTAAGATAGTAGTTTTCTTTTGTGCTATGGTTTCTCTGGGCCACAAAGAAGAGCTTCAGATTCAATGCTTACTTATAATAGAGAATTCTTATCAATCTTTCCATTCATCAGCTAGCGTTATTTCTCTCTCTCTAATCAACTCTGGATAAGATTCTTAAAGCTACTCGTTCACCTGATTATTACTTTATTCAATTAGAAAAGTCCATATTTTCAGCACTAGCAATAGCATTATCATCGATTGCTTAATCTATAACTCTACTCAGCCATAGATTCTATCTATCTCAAAAGCAAAAGACCAAAATCTAAATTTCAATATTAGGACTCTTAGATTCATAGCTCAGCCTTTTAGTCTTTTACCTGTTCGACACCAGTCTTTTGTAGGCTCAATAAGATAGCAAAATGTAGATTTTCTACCATTTTTGTTCCTTCAAATTACCATCAACACAAAACAATTAAAAATAATTAAAAACTATTTTACTTTTCCCTTCCCAATCCATCTTACTTCAGCAACATTCATAAAGATTATAGTTGATATACTTTTATCACTACACTTTCATGATTCAATTATAATAGCTTTTAATACTAAGTTTTCAACTTAAATTTTCATGAATCGAATCATGAAGATTAGTATTAAAAATATTGAAATGATTGCTGATGTACTTGATGGTGGGTGCAGGTCAGATACCTCACATTTAATTATCTGAAGTAATTTACAAGATGAAAACTTCATTTTTAAAAACCTTAGGCATTACTTTTCATGCTACTTTACACTTTCAAAGTAGCTTACTAAGTTGCCTTTGGCCATAAGAAATGAGTTTTGCCCTTTCTTGTTTTTAATTTGTAAAACACTTAGAAAATATCTTTTTAGAAAGAAAAATTATGAAATTAAATTCAGTTAGAAATCAAAATTGAATATTTTACAAAAATCAAAAATTGAATTTGTGAATAATAAAAAAGATAAAGCAAAGTATTTGTTAAAAAAATAAAAAATCTTTGTAAAATTAAATACAAACAATTAATAAACAAATAAATAAATAACAACTCCATTTGAAAGAAGATCTATTGATTAATAATAATTATTATCTTTGATTTTTTTACTCTAAAATACAAATTCAAATTTTTAATTGAAAATGTTTGAAATGAAAAAAGAATTATTGATATTTTTTATTATGGTTTAATGAATAAATCTATTATTTTTTAAAATAAACGAAAATCAAAATATTATTAATTCATTTTTAAAAAAAATCTAAGTAAATAAAATATTTTCTAATTTTAATTTTTAAGTTGGAATAAAAAATATTTAATAATTAAATTATTTCATATTCTGAATGTTTAAATAAATTTAAATTAAACAAAAACAAATTAAAATATTTTCAAAATTATTATTAAAATAATTTTTTTATTGAATAAGACAAATTGTTAAGAAAATATAAATATAATTTCAAAATATTATTAAAATATTTTATATCAGATGAAAACATCGTAAATAAAGAAATAAATATTTCAAAATAATTATTTATTATTTTTTTAGAAAATCAATAGATAATTGAAAATATAAAAATATCTGGTATTTACTGTATTTTTTAAAACATACTCTTTATATTTAATAGTTTTTTATTTAAATTTAAAAAAGTTTGAAAAATATAAAAAATGAAAAGAAGAATAAAAAATAAAATTTTTTAAATTTTAAGGTAGGTTTATAAAATAAATTTTAAGAAAATAAAAATACAATTAAATATCTGAAGCAAATAAATAATACAAAACTTTTTTAATCATTAACTTTTATTGATTAATTGATAGAGGAAAAGGAAAGAGAAACGAAATGTTCTATTTTTATCACTTACACTTTTTTACTTAAAATAAAATATGGGAAAATACACTAAGATAGATTTGATTAGAACTCTATTAAATTAATTCTTTTAGATAAATTCTGATTGAAAAAAATTAATACCCTAAAATATTTAAAGTGGATAGAAAGATTGCATCCATAATAATTTTACTTTTTGAATTTTATTTGTATTTTTGACATATTGCTTTTTTAGGTTTTAAATAATAAATACAGCAATAATAATGAATAAATAAATTAGTAATATAAAATTATAATGATAAATATTGTGTCGTCATTAATTTGAGTGACCAATCCTAAAAAAACCATAAAAAATAAATATAAAACTTGAATAAATTTTGAATCAATATTTTTCAGAAATAAGTAAAGTAATATGTATTTGTTCTCAAAAAATGTTTAGTTTTGAAGTTTTGTGAAAGTAAGAATTAATTAGGAAAGTATTCTACAAATTGAATGAGAAAATGATCTTAAATTTTTTTTTATCAAAGATTTTTATTGTTTAAATTCTATTTCAAAGAAAACAAATTTTTGATAGATTTCTTGTTTAAATTGAAATAATTAGAAGAGTTAATTTTTATTTTATCTCTTCATAAAATAGATATAAATATATCTGACTAAAATTAATTCTAATTTTTAACTTATATATATTGATTGTGTGACCAAGAGTGTTTTTATTATTAAGCAATATAGTGGCTTTAAGCCTATACCCCCATAATCTCTCTTAATATTTATATATAGTAATTATACAAAATTGCATTCATATTTATTCATTCATTTAAATTAAATTAATTATAAAAAAGTTAAGCTGAAGCAATAGATAAAAGCTAATATTTTATATCTAATATGGAATCTAATAGATTTAGCATTTGTTGTGATAAAATCTGATGTCTGTCTTAGAAAAATGTTAGGATAAATCTGAGATAATTCATTTATGGTAACTTAACTGAACATAATAAAAGTTGTGTTTGAATTAAATTTAAATCAAAAGTTAGTTATTTTGAATGACAAGTTTTGTATGTTTACATGAAAGAGAAGGAATAAATAATTGTAATCTTTGCAGTTTTTACAAGATTTGCTTAAATAAATTCTAGTTTTTAAAAAAAATATTTATAAATGCAACAATACTTTTATTGTAATTTATATTACTTCAAGTAAGTAATTAAAGGTAAATTACTTTGAAATAAATCTATATACCTAGCTTAAAATAGGTTTGTGTGGAAAAAAATTAATAGGTTTTATGTCAATTAATAAAATTCCTTTGCTAAAAAATCACAAAAGCGAATAGGGGTTTTTAATGATTATAAGAAAATCAATTAGTTTTACTTGCTTGCGTTGTAGAGGCAATATATGTTTGATCTAGTTTCTTATTAAGTTTAGAGAACATAAAAAGAGTCTATTATCTATTTTACAATAGAAGCCATGATAACTTAATTAACATGAATTTTAAAAAATTTCTAAACGAGTTTACTTCTTTAAGAATTAAATATGTATAACATAACATATTAAAGCGCTTTTAAGTCACATTAAAGATTAATCCTCGAATAATAAAAAAAGAATTTTTAATCGTGTTTTTGAGGAATTACTGAAAATATTTACGTATATTGATTTAAACCCGAATACTTAACTTTTACAATTTTAAATGAGATATATTTTTGGTATCATTAGACACTAGTCTATCTCAAAAGAGGTAGATTCAAATAAACAAAACAACTTTAAATCAAGGTAAGCAAGCAACTTTCTTTGCTTAGAAAATAATCGCTCTAAAAAAATAATAGATTTTTTAAAGATATATTAATTGGCGCCTGATTTATGAAAAGAGTTGATTATAAAAATTATAATGATTTTTAAATTATATATTTTTCTTACCCCATAGATTGAAATCAGCATCAATAAATTTGCTTAGAAGGAATTTCTATTTGAATAGTAAATTTTTTATTGAAGATACTATCAGAAAAATTAAGAGACTTGAAAATATAGAAAGGAACAATATTTTTTGCTTTGAAGTATTTAAGATTTAAATAGACTAGAAAATTAATTTTATCAACAAATATTCATTTAATTGAAAACAAATATCAAATTAAGAGGCAAAGGTAAGTAGAATATAAGGAGTAGAAAAAAAAGTATGAAAAAATAAACACAAGAAATAGGAAGTGGGATCTTGATTAATAAATTAAAGAGACGAAAAAAGATAGCTGTTAGTAAAAGTAAGCATGCACAAATTAAATTTGACAGACATGGTTTTTTTAATTTATGATTGATGAATTTATTTTGATATATTAATCTTACGAAATGTTTGTTTTGTTTGATGTAAAAATGAATATAAATTTGATTAAAATGGGATAGATTGGTTGAGAAGAGTTAATTTATAATTTAATAAGGGGCGAAATTCAGTGCTATAAAAAGATTGAGTGTGAATTAAGATAAACAAATTTTTTTCGAAAAAAATCTTTTGGGAAAAGAATAATCAAATAATCAAAAGTACTTAATAACTAACTAACTATCTAACTACTTTATACACTAAATTGTTTCTTTCGAATAATTGATTCCTTCAATTATTACTAATAAATAATCTGATTAGTCATAATTATTTATTAACTCTCTGCTTTTTTTCTTAAGGAACTTGAAACGAACATATAAATTTGTATTGCAAATTGAAGCTATCATGACCCATATTATTGTATTATAATGTGAAGAATCTGCTCCTCATGCTTATGATGAATTATCTAGCATTAGCATGAGCACTTAATGTTCTTTTTCATCACCTGCTACTGAACAAGAATAAGCTGATGTAAGAATTTCTTAATAATATCTATTGATAATTTGAATAGACCCTTTAATTTGTACATTAGATTTAGATTGTTTTTAGTTTTTAATAAACAAACTTTTAATTTCAATCAAAAGTGTAAAATTATAACACTAATTTTCATTTTTAATTATTCATTTAACTGAATAAAATGCAAGTTTTACGTATTAAAAATTCCGTTTCTTGAACTAATCCTATATTATCCAAATTAGGCTGATCAAGAATTGCAATATTCGGTTGAAGAACGCCAATAAATCGATGATTGGACTTCAAAAGTCTCTCATATTTTGTAAGAAATCATTAAAGTCTAGCAAATATTGGATAAAACCAGAGGTAGAAGCTTCAAAATCGGCTGCTTTAACAATAATTGCATTCCTTAAATTTCTCTAAGAGACTACATATACAAAATTATGACAGAAGCTAGACTTGAAATCGATATTTGCATTATCAGTCTCTTCTACATTGATAGATTGACTTCTTGCCAGCCTAATTTTACCATTAACTAATATAATTGTCACAGGTAATTAATTAGTTTCTACTTTTGCGAGATTTTTATCACTTTTTTCTATGGCTTTTAATCACGCTTTTGCTCTCGTTACTTAAACTCCCTTTGCCTCCAACATAAAATGTCATATAAATTTTACGCATTTTAGTAAAGACGTTGAAATAATATTTATGTTTCTTCTACCTCTTTCTTTTTAAATTTGCAAAAGTAATTCAATAAAGAAAAAAAAGAAAAAAAAATAATATCAGAGGCGGACAAACAATTTTTTTTTTATAAACAAATTTTGTCTGAACGTATGTATGTATCCCCACCCTAACTTAAATAAGCTAGACATAATCTTCAAAACTAGAATGAAATACTCATCAATCGTAATAAATTTTAAATATTTGATCAAAAGTTATACTGGTATTACTCATAGCATATCATACATACATATACATATTAATTCTGCAGCAAATTAAAAATTTTCGCAATAGACATATTAAAATTCAGCTCTTATTTTAAATCTTCTAATTTCCTATTACTCATCTTGAATCATTCTACTTTTTTCAATATTATTTTTGAAATTCTGATTCAAATTTATCAAGAATTAATTAATAAACGATTTACATAAATATTCATTTAATCTTTTAAGTCAAGCTAACATGCCCACCCTACTTTGAGTACTACAAATAAAAAAGGAAATTAAAAATTTTAGATGATCTCATTAGCTACAAATAAATAAAAATAAAGATTTCTTTTACTCTTTTAAATAAATTGCATAGAGTAATTTTATGCAAATAAGAAGAAAAAGAAAATTTTAATTAGATAATAATTTGATTGGTCCCCCACCATGTTATTAATCATAATTATCATTCATCATTCTAAAGCTTTAAAGTTTAAGCTTTTACGTACTTATAATGTTAATTGAAAGCCACAATATCATATGGCTTAAATTACCCACTGGCATAAAATAAATAAGCGGCATCTATTTAGCAACAAGAAAAAGCGCTGCTTATAGCTAATACATGTCTGACATAGATAATTTCATTTCCTGATCTTTAATTTTTCTAGCCATAATTTTGAATTTACTCACAAATAAAAGCCAAATAAAATTTAAAATCCAAAACAGTTTAACCGAAAATTTTAATTTTCTTCGATATTAAATAAATAGATTAATTTTGACTTCATTGATGATTGCTTCTAAAATGCACTAAGACATTCAAAGCTACTGCTAAGTAATTAAGCTCTTTTCATGGATTGGAGGTGTTAGCGAGAAAGAATTATATTTGATGGAATAGAACTTGCTAGATCTCCTCAATTTTTAATTATTCATTTCAGAAGAAGACTACACCAGATACAAGAAATAACTCACTTCTTTCTAGCTTTGATTATACTAGGAGATATTTCACTCTTCTTTTACTCATAATACTTCACTACTTATCTATATATGTACCTACCTAGCTACCAATAAATCCATCAACTACTTAATGTATCATAAAGCTAACCAAATTTCTCACAAAACCTCTCTACCAAAAAAAAAATTTCTATTATTCAATTAAAACAAACCTCAATCTATCTAGCCCATTTTTATTTATTCAATAAACTAATAATACAACAATAATATTAATAACAATGTTGTCACAAGTACTCTAAATTACCATATAGTAAAAATAATAATATTAAAAACAACACAACCACTAAATTATTACTCTACCTACTTTTCTTTTTAATATCCAATCTCTTCAGTCAATAAGCAAAAAATACCTTTAATAATAATCTAAGCTATACAATAAATGAGATTTGGCTATTCAATTTTTTCAGAAATAAAGGAGTTTATTGTGAGAGAAAGAGCTATACCTCAAAAATTGCTGCAAAAAAAGACCTAGTTGGCAAAGCTAATTAAAAATCTATATTATTATAATAATAGTTATGATTTTTCAATGTTTATTTTACTATACATTTCCTATTTAAACATTTTTCTTCTCTCACTACTAGCTCATACATTAAATAACCACAATTATCATATTTAAATCTAAAAATTACATAACTTATAATAGTTAAGAGGTCATATAATAATAATTTTTATTTATAATAATTATCAGCCTCACCTCTAACAAAATTATTTACATTTATTAATTATTTTTAATTAAATAACATTTTTTATTAGTTTTATCAGTAATTTAAACAATGTACTATATAAATTTTTGCATTTAGTATTAATTATATCATCCCTAATTTAAATTAAATTCAGTCAATCTAATCTTCATTACTTCTATTTTGATTTTAGTTTATATCTATTTTATCTTTATTTTCTAATATATTTCAATTTATTTAAACTTAAATTCTACTTTCTTTTTTTCAAAAACAATCCTAATTGGCAAATATTTTTTTGTTTTGAATTTTATTTATTCAAATTATAAAAAAAATAAATTTTAAATCCAAAGATAGTAGATAAATTAATTGAAATAATTAATTTATTGTTTTCATAATGAGAGAAATTTAAATATTTTATCTAAAATGCTTTTAAAAATAAAAAAAATTAAAATTGCTATTATCTATTACTATCTTCTAAATTTAATTTAGACAAAGTTTTTTATAATCAGAGAAGACATCAATTAAAACTTGGTGTAATCAAAAATTATTCATTGTAATAAAGCCTAAATAAAATCTGAACATTAAAATATAAGTAGATTATTAATAGACTTATATTGGTTTTTTTTGAAGTAATAAAAAATAAATAAAACATTGTGGAAGTAAACAATTTTTAACAAAAAAATGATAAATTATCTAGAAGTGAAAGATAATTCATTAAAAAAAGCTTGATATTATATATATTGTACAAATTATATTGCATGCATATAATAAAATAAATAAATAAAATATAAATACATTGAGCTCTAGTTTTAATAATAGCATACTTTTTTAAAAATAAATTAATTTCTTGATTAATGTTAGAAAAAAACCATAACTAAAATATTATAAAATGATTTTAATTACTAAACAATTATGTGATTTAACTCAAATTTTCCTAAAATCCTTTTTTTTCAAAAGTATTTTTTACTTTACTCTAAAAGGTATGAGACGACCATATACAAAATTTACTTAAAAATTAAAATCAAAACTTGACAGTAAACCTTTTTAAAATAAATAATAATCTTGAATAAAATTAAAAAAATTAAAATTTATGTGATTGAAAGATTTTGGATTATTTTTATTTGCATTAACCTTTAAAATTTACTAATAAAAGCTAATAAAATAAAAAATTTTTCATTTTTAGTTTTTATCACACTTAATCACATATATATTTTATCAATAAATTCATAAAAAATTATTTATGATAACAATTATTTAAAATAATTTTTTTGATTATAAGTGTAAAAATACTGAAATGATATTTATATTAATACTTTATTCTTTAATTTATGATAAAGTGATTAACAAATTATCATTTTTTAACTCTAGTTTATGTATTAAAAAACTTTTCATTATTTTGTAGTTAAAAAGTAATTGTCAAAATTTAAATAAAACAAAAATTTATTAGTTTATTGAAAAGAAATAAAAAATTAATAAAATTAAAAAACATTTTAAAAATTGTATCAGTTATTTTGAAATATTAAAAAAAGTAAATCTATCTAAATTGGTTTAAGTTTTAAGAGTTGAGTTAATACTTTATATCAGGTTTGAGGATTTTATTTAAAAAAAATATGTTAGTTCCCATTTATTTTTGTATGATAAGATCAGAAAGAAGGTGAATATCAACCTCTCTGCGCTTTGGTTTCTTTAGCTTCGTATTATATCTTATGAAAAGAAATATACTAACTTTATGAAATTTAAATAAAGATTAAAAGGTCTAATAAACTAAAGTGTATCTAAAAATTAAATAGAACGTTTTAGCGATTAAAATAAATTAATTAATATCAACTGCAATAATTAGGAATTAAAAATGAATTTCATGTAAGGTTTTTAAGGCTTAGGTGGCCTTGATTTTATGGGACAAAATTCTGACCCAAATGCTCCTCTTCCTGATACATAAGAAAAGATCTATGTATCAGCATTAGCACTTATTAAAATGCTTAAGGTAGATTTTATCAAATGAATACAAATATTCAAACAAAAATTAATATCTTAAAAAAAGCATTCAAGAGCAGGTGTACCTATGGAAGTCATGGGTTTAATGCTTGGTGAAATAGTAGATGAATATACAGTAAATGTAATTGATGTTTTTGCTATGCCTTAAAGTGGTACTAGTGTTAGTGTTGAATCAGTAGATCCTGTATTCTAATAGGAAATGCTTGATATGCTTCAATAAACTGAACGTAGAGAAAATGTTGTTGGATGGTATCACTCCCATCCCAGTTTTGGTTGTTGGTTATCCAGCGTCGATCAACAAACTTAAATGAGGTAATTTTTCTTTAAAAAAATAATTTTGGATAAATTTAGCTAGAATTATTTAATGAATGAAACAAAAGAATTTGAATAGATTGCAAATATGAAAATTGAAAAATAAAATCTATCAAAGAGAAATAAATAAAAGCAATAAAAATATTTATTTTCTTTGAATAATAAATTAGTTTTGAACAATTAAATCCTAAAGCTGTTGCTTTGGTTATTGATCCTATTTAGAGTGTTAGAGGTAGAGTAGTTATTGATGCTTTCAGATTAATTAACCCTACAGTTGTTATGAGTGGTTAAGAACCTAGACAAACAACTGGTGTTGAAGGACATTTAAATAAACCTAACTTGGAAGCTCAACTTAGAGGAGTTGGTATTCAATATTATTCTATAAATATTGCATTCCGTACAAACGAATTAGAAAATTAAATGCTCTCAGATTTATACAAATCTTCATGGAGAAACTCATTAGAATTAAAATCTTCTACAAAGCATAGCGAATAAAATGTCTAGGCAATGAAAGATATGGTTGGATTGGCCAAATTATACACTAAGGCAATAGAAGAAGAAATTAAGTGTAATGGCAAAGATGAAAAATAATTAAAAATAAAAAACACAGGTAAAATAGATCCAAAAAAGCATCTTGAAAGTAATATTGATGATATTTCTGCTTCTAACGTAGTTCAATTATTAGGAAATATGATGTCTGCAAGAGTTCTTTGATAAAATAAAATATAAATATAGATAGATGTGAAAATCTTAATTATGCAATCAATTTAATCTACTTTTGTAATCTTTTTATATTCTATGTATAAAGTAAACCATCACCTTAGTTAGTTCATCTTCTCTCATTAATTTTTTATTGAATAAATATAAAGTTAAATTCAATAAATCTACACATTCTAGGTCCGTCACCCATTTCTCTTTATTTCTTTTCAGTGAATACATTTTTATGTTTTTTATTTATTTTTATAAATTTGTAAAATAAAGGAGGATTTTGAAAAAGATAAATTTCAAGTTTGAATTTTTGATAAAGGATCAATATTATTTTACAATTAGGATTTAATTTAAGTATGAGTTATAATAAAATAATTTAAATCCTTTATTTAAGTTTTCTATTCTTTCAGATAGTGCAAGTAAAAAATAAATATTTTTGAAATTAAAAAGGTTTAGGGTTCTATTAAAAAAATTTTGCCTTTTTATTATCACCCTATTTATAAAAAGTATAAGGATGAATTATAATTATATGCAGGTTTGTAAGTTTATGAGAGGAAATTCATTTTTATCCTTGATTGTGATTTCTACTTAAGCTCTTAGAATTATGCATTAATAATAAGATCAATAGATTTCTACTATCTTTTAGTATAAATTTTTTAATATTTTTCTAAATGTATTAATACTGCTTGATATTCCCTCTTTTATAATTTCTTAAAAACTAATTTGATTAATTTTATTAAAATATAAGATATAAATATAGCCAATTTATTTATTAAATGAGTGATAGTGAAGCACAAGATAAAAAAGTTAAAAGAAAGAAACAAAAGCCGAGATTTACATCTGTTAAGAAAGTAAAACAATTAACTGAATGGCAACTCAATTAGATAACTCCTTACTAATTAAAATAATTTTAAATAGGAAGAATTAGATTAATTTTTGAAAGATGTAAATGAATATAAATAAATCTTGAAATCTATTGGAATGTATGATCTCTGCCAAAATTGGAGTAAATTTATAAAAAAAACTATTTTAGCTTAAATGGTTTTATAATATTGTTTATTTCGCCATTTAATACTCTTCATACCATTTAGGGTTAATTGTCATTTTTTAAATAGAGTAAAAAAGAAATATGGAAAGAGCTGAATAAAAGAAGGAAACAATGAAATTAAAAGCCAAAAGATTAAAAGAGAAGGAATAGGTTGGTGATACATATTACAAGCTTTAAAAAAATTCAGAGATGCTCTTTGAAGCTTTAGGAGAAAATGATAAAGAATCAGGAGATGTATAAGAAGAATCTGAATAACCAGAAGTGCCTACTTATTATTAGGAATATAATAAAGCCTATTAAAATCAGTAGACATTAAGTAGGGATTATCTTTAATTTCAGAATTTTGGCTATTTTTTAAATTAAAAAGTAAAAAATTTGTATTTTAATTTTTAGGTGAAATGGAGGAAGAAGAATTACAACAGTAAGCTAGTCTTTAGCTTTAGAATGAGGATGATTCAAGAAGAAATAAATCTTTGTAATCAGAACAAAAGCTTGATGAAGTACTACTAGATAATACTTAAAGCTTTTAAAAAGGAGGTGATGAAGAAGATGATTTAGACAAAATAAATAATTCAAAAAGCTATAGAAATGAAAAAGTATAGTTTTACTTTGATTTTAATTTATTTTCTCAAAATGTTTTATTTTTAATAGAGTTTGAATTAGGACAGTATTGAAAAGAAAAGATAACAATCCAAAAAGAAAGCAAATCTAATCAGTAAATCATTAAAAAAGCACTAATTTAGAAGTTAAGAAAATTCTCAAGTTGGTGATCCTGAGCAACTTAAAAGTGATTAACAGCAAGCTTTGTAAGATATAAATAGCCTCTTAAAGCCTGAACAAAATAATTAAAAACAAACATAAAGACTAGGATAAAATTCTTTTTCTGAGTCAAATGATAATGATGAAGAAAGTTAAAAAGAAAGTAATAGTAAACTTGAATAACAAATCCATATTAGATCTGATGAAGAGAGTGTTGTAAGAGAAACTGATAATGATTAATATTTTAGTGATCATGATTCTTATCCTTAAATGGATATTGAGATTATGTATAACTCACAATCAAAGATGTAATCTTAAAGCCAAAATAATGATAATTTATCTTAAAACTACAAATTTCCTCCAGATACTAAACCTAAATCTTCATAATAAAAAAATAACAAATTAAGCTAAAACAAATATTCAGAAGAGGATATCTCTTCAGAGAGTTATAACTAGATTGTAACAAACAAAAATTATCCTTAAATATATAATTAGAAATAAAATAAGATTGCTCACTCTTAATATAGTGATGACATAGAAAATATTGATGAAAGCGAACATATTGAATAGAAGAAATCTCAACAAATTTAAAAAGACACAATCAATGGTAAAAAACCTGGAAAATAAGAAATAAAAAATAATTAAGTTGGATTTAATGAAGATGATTCTGATGACAACTTAATCTAACTAGATAATTCAGATTAATAAACCTCTTCATTTATCTACATTTAAGACTAACAAAAAAATTAAGAAAACTAGTAATAAAACAACAAATCAAAATAAAATGTAAAAAGTAAAAAAATCAAAAAGAAAAAATGATAATTTTGATTAGTAAAAAAAATAATTATTTGCTTAATAATAAATTTAAAATTAAAAAATAAAATAAAAGATGTAAATAAGAATAAATTTATATTTCATTCTCTTTTTGTATGTAAATAAATACTTATTTTCCCTCTGTTTTAATCTCTATTAATATGTAGAAAAAATGTATCTGTTTCTCTAAAAAATAATTTTAAAATTAGAAAGTAAAATTGAGCATAAATAAGAATGAGTTTTTTATTCATTCTCTCAATGTAAATAAACATTTTCCCTCTCATAAAATGCAATTTGAATTTCTCAAAAATTGAACATATAATAAACGATATCTGTTTGATATATGTTCCTTTGATTGAATATATTATGCATTGCTTGATATTATTATACTAATTATAATAAAAATTATAAACTAAAAGATAGTTTGGATATATTAAATTAACTTGATTGATCTTTGACTATTAATTAATAAACAAATAATACCTTCTACAGGCAAAATAGATATTCAAAATATTTCAGCAATTTCTTGTTCATGTTGTATAATCAGATAAGCTAGGTTAGACCTATTTCGAAATACTACTAGAATGCTTCAACATATAAATCAAATTAATCTGTTGCTAAGAGTCCATATGCATCATTATACTAGAGAGCATTAAATGATAAAATTAAGCAATAATTGATTAAATCGTAATATGAGATGTAATCAACAAAATCTACTGGAAAAGGTGAATTCAATCATCATACTCCTTCATCCGCATCATTTTAAGTTACTACTTTGGATTTAATTGAGTTTGTGTTGGGTGAACATGAATAGTATCATCCAGTTATGCTAAATTCAATAAATACTAAAGACCCTTATACTATTTATGAAGATTTAAAAATAATTTATTGTTTAGGATCAAAGGAAGAATAGATAACAAAATCTTAATTTTAAAAACTTGCTGATGAGGGCTATGTTAATAGATCATATGAATCAATCAGATCTAGATATTAAGATTATTTGAGATATTTAACATCAGATGATTATTAGAATATTCTTACTTATATTGATGCTAATGGATTAAAAGGATATTTAATATTTGAGAAAGATGAAAAGGGGTAAAGATTCTTACAAAGAATATAAAAGCAAGATCCAAGATAATCTTCTGAAAATAGCAAAGGTGCTTAAAAGGGAAATAATACTCTTTAAGTTGGCTCCAATCATAACTTATCTGCCTCTCACACTCCAGTTAGGTCTCCTAGAATTAATTAATTTGAAAATAACCCTCAATCTCCTAATATGTTTTCTTTTTCTCCTTCTAAGAGGGTAAACGTACAAAATTCTATTTAAAATATGCATAATGGGTTTATGCCTTATTATATGCCAGGATATTCATATCCTATGTTCCCTTAACAATAAATGGGTCCAGATAGTAGAATGTCACCTTACAAACCTCAAATGTTTTTTGATCCTTAGACTCATTAGCCAATGATGTTCCCTCCTTATTATATGAACCCTTACATGTATGGATAAGTGTAATATCCTCCATTCTTGAACCAAGCGGGAAGAATGCAGAACGAAGAAGTATATGATGATAAGGAAGAAGATTCAAATAATTAAGTTTAATTTGAAGTGAGACCTAGTTTGAAGAAATCAACAATAAAATAAAAAGAAGTTGAGATGGAAGATGAAGATGAATTACCTGAATAAATTTAAAAGAAAAAGAAAAAAAATAATTAGTAAGAAGAAAAAAAAGTAGCTCAAGTCATTTAACCAGAACAGTAAAAATCAAACTTAAAATAAGAAAAGAAATAATAAAATTAACTAGTGTTCCAAGAAAAAACTTAAGCTATGACCACTAATGTATAGTAATAACCACCAAAAATCTAGACAACACTTGTTCTTCCTAAATTCTAAGGATTACAAATTAATAAATAACCATACATAATACCTTAAACAGGCTTAGAATAACCTAATAAATCTATGACCAGAGAAGTTTATGATTTAATTAGTGATGATGATAGAATACCAGAAGATTAATTTGAATCAATGATGCAGTATGTTGCAGAATAAATAAAAATGCCTGTTGAAAAAGTAATTGATATTCTTGATTGCTTAAGTGGTAGTTTTAAAGATTTTAGTGTCTACATAGAAACAAAGTAAGAAAACATGTTGTGGAATCCTGAAGAAGATAAAATTCTGTCAAATATAAAATCATAGGATTCCTCAGAATTCAAGTTATTGTCCAAGCTTAAGGGAGTTTCAAGTATTAAAAAACGTGTTTTATATAATAACCTTGATCTTCCATTTCCTATTGTTTGATATTTTACTGCAAATAACTTTATTTACTTAAATTATAATTTTTGTAATTTCTAGTTTCCATAGTTTTCAGAAAGTGAGTGTGTTAATAAAATTTAATTTAACATAAAAATTTTTGAAAAAATGAGAGGAATTATATTTTTATCTATTCACCAATCATTTATAAAAATTATTGTTTCAAAGATAGCTTTTAATGTAAACTAATATTCAATTCCACATAATTTTATTTAAAATAATTCAGTTAACATTTAAATAAAGCATAAATTTATTAAAAATTATTAATTAATTTACAAAATTGCATACATTTATTAACAATTTAAAGATAAGTACAGCTTAGCTTATATAAAATTTCAGAATTACTTCTAATAATTTTATTTCTTATTCAAATAAAAATGTATAATTTTTTTAGGCTTTCAAAAATAATAAATTTGCCTTATTTGTTTTTAAAAGAACAAACCAGTATGAGGTTATCTAATATGGGAGAAATTAAGACATATTTTTTTGATTAATCAGAAAATGTGAATTGATATTCATTATATTTTTAAATTAAAGCAATATTTTTTTATTTTTCTGCATTTTGAATGAAATATTTGTTGTGACAATAGTTTTTTTTAAGAAGGATAAACATTTTTTTAACGAGAATTAATATTCAAAATTTGTTTCATTATTTTTTCTTATTCTTTTAAATTAAGGGTAGTATAATTTTATTATTCCAAACGTGTTTTTAAAGTAAAGATTACAATAGAATACTTAATTCTTATTTGAGGATAAATAATATAATTTAGTAAGTTATCAAAAATTAAACAAATAAATAATGAAAAATTTAATACATAAATTTAACTAAATGGTATTTTTATTTACTCACAATTATAATATTATTATATTTCTTTAATATGATTAAGGTAAATTTTTTTTTAGAAATATCTCAAAACAGATAATCAGTGCTAATGACAATGCGTTTTAAACAATTTGATAAGCTTAATAGAAAAAGCTAGTTTGTTTCATTTCTTCATTATAAGAATTCTCTCCTACAATAGATTTAATAACAATATCATTAAGAGCATAGAATATCATAAAAACCGCTAAAATTATTTTAATCCATTTATGTGGCTAGATAAATCCTGTATATTACCTAAAGAACTTTTCAAATATTACTGTCTAATCTATTTAATTCATTATAAAAAATTAAACCAAATTTAAACATTTCAATTTTGTTAGAAAATAATTTTACTGAAAATAATAGCAAGACCTAAGGCACGTAAAATAGAATTTTCATTTATTAATTCAAGCTAAGCTACAATCATCATATTAGCTAAAATATAAATATTTACCAGATCTAAAATAGGAAAAACATTAACCAAAGCTTACTGAACAAATGCATAATATATCATGAATAAAGCTAATAATAAAATTTCTAGATCGTTAGGAAAAGTTTAAGTCAAATTTGCTATTGTATAATAATTAAGGTTAAACCCTACAATAAAGACTAAAAATAAGACTGATAATTTTTTGCATTTTTATATTTTTAATAATTCTTCTTTTTCAAAGGTTTATTTTGTATATTTAAAATCCACTAGCTCATCCTATTTGTTTTTATGAATAATTAATTACTTTTTAACTAGAAAGTATTAAAAAATATTTTACACTATTATGAGGACTATCTTATGGATTTATTTTTTTCAATATGAAATAATTACAAAATTAACCAAAGCCATAGATACATGTGAATGTTATTAAAACTGACTAATCAATTTGATTATAAGGATTAATACCACTGCTACTAGAACTACTGCTACTACTTTAGCTGACATAAATATAGTTAATTATTGAGAACATAATTGCTGTGGTCATAACTGCCATTATCTAACATCTGTAGTAAGTAGGATATATACTTGTTTTATAAAAGAAGACATGAATATATTTTAATTATCAAATATTTACTCATAAATTAAGTTTAGAGTAGCCGAAAAATCTGTAGCTAAAATGATGCAAGCTATAAAAATGTATAAATATGAATTAATCACAATATTTAAAGACATCAATAATATAAAGGCAAACTTAATAATTCCTAAAGATATCTATGCAACTTTATTATTCAGTTATTTGATCTACACAAAAGTATGTATTAGAAGGCCAAAAGATGTAGAAAAAAGTAATATATACTAATAAATGTCTTCTTCTAATTGATTTTTTTATCCAAAATCTTTGACTAAAACTACTACTACAATAAATTTTAGAACTTAAAATGAGTTATAACACCCAATTTTAAAATAAAGCCAAAAGTAGATTCTGCAAAACTCTGAAATATAGCGAGTTACTTTCATTTAAAAATATCTCTTTTTTAGACTTCCTTAAATTAATTTAATTATATTTTTTATCAGGAGGTCATCAGAAACTACAAAAAATTCGTAAAAATTAGTAAATATAATAAATTAATTATATCTTGCAATAATTTGCACCTTCTTTAATCTCTAAACTAAAAAACTCAAAATTTTCATTTTAAATAATTAGAAATTAAACATTTTTTAAATATTTCATCATATATATACATTATTTTTATTTTGAGAAAATATTTTTTATTAGCCACAAATAATTATCATTTTTTTTGTTTAATTAAAGTTAAATTATTACAAAAAATAATATTTACTCATAATCTTCAATAAAATTATTTTGAAAAAATGAATTTTTTCAAATGCAAATTTAAAGATTTTAAAAGATCAAAAATCAGTAAAAATTAATTAATTAAATAAATATTTATATAAAGTGTACAATATATATTAGAAAATAATTGGTATTTTTATTTTTTCTGATTAAAATTTATTTTTTATCAATAAATAAATAAATTATTATTATAATCTAGGTCTTTGTAAAAAAATGATTTAATAATTAAAGCATTTCCTCTAAATAATAGTTTATCAGATAAATTAATAATATAGCAGATCACTTTGTATTATGGCTGATTTCTATTAATTGAGATTTAATTTTATCCTTCTTAATAATAATTTACAATTTCTTACTAAAATAGGAATAGCAAGAGTAAAATTAAATAAGAGCCAGAGAGAAAAAGCCTATATAAATGCTAGGTATTTTTGTTTTTAATGAGTCTTAAATTGTAGTTAATTAATCACGATTATTATTTGATTCAAAATAAAATTCGTAAGGAATTTAATTAAACATAACTTTAAACTAACAACTCTGTAAGAAAAAGCTAAGTAAATAAAAAGCAAGGCTTAATCGAACACTGTAATCTTCTTAAAATAAATCATAAAAACTTATGTAGAGATCAGATATCATCATAGGAAGCACTTTTAATTTTTGAAAGAATTTTTATAAATAAATTTGTAGATAGATGTAGTTTAATAAAGTTTTATTAATTTTTTACTTTAAGAAACACTACCTGCTATTAAAGAGAAGCTAATTTAAAATTTAGTTAATTAATACTATTTATCTTCTACTATGATAGTTATAGCTTCCAGAAAAATATTAAATGCAATTAAAATATTAACTCCATCTTCTATTGTTACTATTTTTATCAGTGGATAATAAAAAAAAAGAATAAATACATAAGCAATAACCTAAGGCAAATAACCATAATTATATCCAAAATAAGCCTCTTAAACATCCATAGCATTTGTATTTAAATAAATAGAAATAAATTAAAATATTAGAGAATTTAAGATCAACACATTTTTAGATTGTTTTTATTTCTTAGTCTTCATATTAGAATATCTATTATTTTTCAGTAGAGATAAATTACTAGTATTTGTATTTAACTAATTTATTTCAATAATAACGTTTATTACCAAAAAATTTCAAATAAAATGAATACTAAGACGAGAGATATTTTTTCAAATCTTTAAGTCTTTATAGATATAACAAATAAAATAGCCATCACCATTAAGTAACCACCAAGCATTCCATAAATAAAGGCTCTCTCTTTAATAATACTATCTATATAATAAAAAGCACATAAATAAGACGATGGAACAGTTAGAGCCACAAAACAATAGTTTATTATTCCCTTGATAATCCATGTTGAGTTTCTGATTCATTAAAATATGTTATTAATAAAAGTTGAATTAAATCTAAGTTACTTGTAAAATATTTAATGCAATTAGCAAAGATGAATAGTGTAAAGATTTGTAGTTATAAATGTTACTAAAAAATCTCTTTACATGGCAAATAATAGTATTAATGAAATTAAAAATATAAAAAATATAATTATCCTTATAACTAATAGACTTTTCTTTGATTATTTAGCTTTTTTCTTTAAATAGCTAAGCACTATATCATATGTTAAAGTTGTAATACCCATAGTAATCATTTTCATAATCCAACAAGGATTAGAAAAATAACATAAGTGATTTACAGAATCATAATTCCCATTTATAAAGATTGTTGTTGTTTATACAATTTGAAGGAAAGAAACTGCTCCAAAAATTAGTATGAATATAGCAAAATTGTAAAAGTATTCCAAAAGCTTTTATTTGTGCAAATTAATTCTAGACATTTTTATGCCTATTCTTATTAGGTATTTTTTATTAATAAGTTAAATTATTAGAGTTATTGATTGATTTTAATCTAAAAGACAAAAGATTTTTATCAAAAAGATCTCTTTCATAAGGACTTTCCTGGTAAATAAATTAATTTGATTATTGTAAAAATAGAGTAAAAGATTGAAAATTGCGCTTAATAATATTTACTAAAAAATAAATATAATATTTAGCATTCCTTGTGTAGTAAAGATTAACTTTATCAATTTTTATTTTACTACTCAAAAACATTTAAATTTCTTTTAATTTCTCTTTCAAAAAAGATTCAAGATGCTAGTTTAGTAAAACCTTAAGAAACACATTTCGATTTTTATTTTTGAAAATTCTATTTCTGAAAATAAAAGTTTCCAATACAGCAGGAATAGTATTGAGACAAATAAATTTAAATTTTAAAAATTATTATTAATTTGATACTCTTTAAAAATATTAAATTTTATAAATTTTTATCTTATTTATTTATTTGATTAAATTGATAATTTTATTTTATCTTTTTCTTTATATATTAATTCTAATAAAATCTCATTCTTAATAACTTAATTGAATACTTTTTGTAATCTATTATAGATAGGTTTTATGATTCATAAATCCTAAAATTTTCACATGACTCTTTCAAAAATTTTTGATTTCTCTCCAAACAATCAATATAAGAAAATATATTTAAAAAAAAAGCAAGAGGCCTTTTAACTTTGTTCGGTTTTACTATTCAAGAAAAAAAATATCAAAAAGGATTTTTTTACACAGATAAAATTATTAGAAATGTGTCAAAATAATATCTTTTATTAGATTTTATGGTTTGATAGATGAAATAAAAAATATCTTTGAGTTTACAAATATAAATGAATTAGAGTAGAAATCAGTTAGATAAGAATAATAAATAAAATTTTAATTCAATCATAAAATAGGTCTAAAAAAATATTATTTATATTGTTCAATAATAAATCTTATATGGAATAGCTTTTAAGGGTTATGTATTAAAGCAAGAAAATGTCAATTTTCTTTTGTAATTATATGATTTAGTGTTTGTTTGAATTATTAGTAAGATAAAAGTAGACTCTATCATCAAATACACTAGAATATTAAATATGTGAAAGATATTAGTTATTCTAATCTCTGAAGAATATTTAGAAGTAATCTGTTTCTATCAGGTTAGTTACTTTACAAAGAAAATCATCAGAAGAGAAAAAAATCTTTATATAAATTCTATTATCTTGTTCTAAATCTAAAGTAGAATATATATTTTCAGCCTATATTTTTCCTAAATCTAAATAGAATTTAGTAGGATTTTCTTCATCATAATAGCAACTAATTTCACATTTTCTAAAATCAAAATGATTAAAATAAGAAGTGAGCTAAAGATTCAAGCTTCTAACTGAAATATATGGAACTTCATTTTACTAAATTAAATCTTATAATTTATTAAGGAGTTCACAGTTTAAATCATATTTTTTATTACAGTATTCATTTATTATTATTTGTAGAGTTAAATCACCTATTTTTATAACTCTGTAACTATTAATATCTAAGCAAAATGGATTGATAGCATTTATCTTATCGCCACATTTGCTCTCTAAAAGAAAAATTTAAAGATCTAAATAATTTGAGATAACTGCAGATAAATTTTCTTCATAATATTCATTGCTCATTTACTAAATTCCTAAATCTGTCATATCTTCTACTCTTTTTAAGTCTTCAGAATGTTTCAATGATAAATTTTCAAGCTCTTTTTAACCTAAAGCCTAATCACTTGTTTCTAGAGAGTGACAATTATCTATTGATTTTTTATTTTGAATAATATTGATAAACTTTAGTTATGAGGATAAAATATTTTAGAGGCTCTTAAGAATTTAGCTAATTATTTTCTAAAATTCACTTTTTTATTATGTAATATCTAAAAAATATTAAGAGGAGAGATCAATCTATTAATTTTACAACTAATCTAATTCTACCTAATAATGATATTTTGGAGATGGAGACTATGAAAAAATATAAATCTGACCATCTTTGTTTTCTAAGATTATGTTCTTACTTAAATTTTGTAATTTAATCATCACTCAATATTCTAACACTTAACACTTGTAAGTAATATACTTATCTTTCGTATTTTAAATTTAATTAAAAAACCCGCATATAAAAAACTTATTTTCAAAATCAATATTCTTTTTCAGTAGAATTAACCAATAATTATTTTCTTAATGTAGGGTAGTGCTTCAGCATTTAATCTACAAATTTAATTTTAAAAAACTAGCTTTTTGGGTAATTATAAAAAATAAATTTAAAAAAAATCTTTATTCTGATTTTTAAAAATAAAACTATATATAATATATATGTAATAAGTTATCAATAAAAGAGTTAATTATTTTCTTAATTTTTATTTAATTTTAATATATATCCTTTATTTTATTTGTTTTCACAATTGATTTGTTTAAGTTTTTTTATTTAAAATTTGAAAAATTGATAACAAAGTTGAAATTGAGCTAAATAAAATACACCAAACCCAATTTATATCATAGGCAAAACTTACGATTCAAGATAAATTTCTGAATTAAAATAAGAGGTCTTGATGGTATATAAAAATTGATAAGGGTTTGTGAAATACATTTTTTTGTTTGAATAGTTTTGAAATAAAAAACTAAAGATATTAAAGCCTAAACCTAATCTAACATATTGATCCAAGCTAAATAAACCATAAAAGAGAGTCGAAATTAGCATTGGAAGACTTTTTTATTTATTTCAAATATTTATTACTAAGATTAAAAATAAATAAAATCTTACTTTGAGAAAGCCCAGCAGCTGTTATTGAGAAATTAAGAGAAAATTCATGAAAAAAATATAAAATTCGGAGACCTTAAACTATTTTTAAGCTAAACAATATTAGGTTAATTACTACCAATATATTTACTCCAACTTCTATTGTTAAAATTTTTACGAATGGTAAATAGATGACAACAACTAATAATAAACTATAATTTAAGACATATATCCATTATATCTGTAAACTTCTTCTATTGCTGCTGCATTAGTATTTAAGTAAATAGATAAGAACTAAAAGATTAAATTATATATTATTATGACTATTCTTGTGGTTTTCTAATGTTTATTTTAATCTTTTTTATTTAACAGCTTTTGTATTTTAGTTTATTCTATCTCATCTCCACCATCATCCTTTTGATAATTTAGAAAATAACAATTAACTAACTTAACAAATATAATTATTTACTTAATTTAGCTAAAATTTTATAAGCTTATTAGTCTTAAAAGATATAAATATTAACAGTCCAATAGGATCCATATATGTTGCTATCATTCCAAAATAAAGGCCATTTGAAATTTAAAAAATCTCATAATACTAAAAGCAGCAGAGATATGAAGATGGCACTATAAGAGCTAAGAAACAGTAGTTCAAGATACACTTAATTACAGTATTTGATTTGCTTATATAAAAATATTAATAAAAAACTTTCAAAATTAAAAGTTATTTACTTATATAGAATTTAGTGAATTTAACAGAGATGAGTTGTTTCCAAACATGTTGTTATAAATCCAACAGCACCTGAGTTTTTAGTAGCTAAGATTATAATCATAGCTAATAGAAATATTGCAGAAAAGGTAAATTTTATAAATAGATAGCCGCGTTAATAGTTTTTGCATACTTTTTTGAGAAAGTATATTATCAAATCATAAATTGATGTTGTCATTCCAATCACAATTACACGTAACCCATAAAATAGAAAAGTAACATTAAGAATTAAAATCGCTTGCTTCCTTTTCAGAAAAGCTTATAGATTAAATGATTTGAAGTATTATTATTACTCCTATAAATACTAAGAATAAAGCAAAATCAACTAGAAAGGATAAAGCTTTTTGTTTAATTGTTTTTAATTTTTTCATAGCTCTACTTACTTTCATAAAATTAAAATATTCTTTTATATTCTTTGTTTTCAAAAAATATGATTAATTATTAAAATATATCTTAATTTTATTAATTCAACTTATGGTATTAATTCAAATCAAATCTCTTTCTTACTTTTAATCTAATTCTACCTAATAATGATATTTCAAAGATGAAAACTATGAAAATATAAATGAGACCATCTTTGTTTTCTAAGTTTATGCTCTTACTTAAATTTTGAAATTTAATCATCACTCAATATTCTAATATTCGTAAGTAATATGCTTATCTTTTGCATTTTAAATTTAATTTAAAAACCCGTACATAAAAAATTTTGTTTTCAAAACCAGCTTTTTCAGTAGAATTTATCAATAATTTTTTTTCTAAAAATAGGGTAGTTCTTCAACATTTAATCTAAAAATTTAATTTTTAAAAAGTAATTTTTTGGGTAATTATTTTTTAAAAAAGTTTTGATATTAGATAAGCAAATATTGATATTATTTTTCATACTTCGGTACATAAATAATAATACACTAGTAAAGTTATTTTAAATTATTTGTTTCAGTAAGCCTTGGTTTAAAGTTAATTCTTTACACAGTCTTATAATTTAAATTTTTTAACTTATTATTTG